>JANIJG010007102.1:0-11513 GCA_024611175.1 Megaceryle torquata
CCCCCCACCCCCCCAAAAAACCCCACTATACTGCCTTTTACTAACTTAGCAAGTCACACGGTATCCTTAGACATGCTTATAGATATTATAAAGGCTTGTACAATCTACTTGACTATGCTTTTTCACTAATTATCACTTGCTAACATCATTCCTCATGATGGAAAGCAAATGGCCTGTTTCTTGACTCCGGCAGTCCAGCGGGAGACAGTAGCTACTGATGTTTTTCCAGTGAAACATTACCCTCAAAGATGCTTCATCTTCATGAGGGCTGCCATTTCATTGCAGAGTGAAAAAAAAAAAGACTAAAGAAATATAGAGAAAAAAAGCCAGAGCACAAACATCCAACACTTTTACACGCATGTGAAAAAGATTTTACTATTGCAAAGGAACACATCATTTGAAGGCCCTCTCAGATATGCAATGACATTTCCTTCTGAGAGTCCTTTTAGCAGCACCAGCCATTCTGAAGTTGATTTGCTTTTGCAGCTATGCTGCTCAACCTGCACCATGAAATGGCTTTAGTGGTTAAAACTGTTGTGTAATGAAAGAGCACCATGGCTACACGTGTTCAGGTGCAGTGACAGCACCATTCTCTTCCTTGACCTTCATCAGAAACATCCTCAGAAAAAAATGAGTTATGTGTTCCCAAAATACACTGAGTTCTGTCATTTCATGCTATGATTCAACTGCTCCAATTAAAAAAAAAAAGAGAGAGAATATGGCTCAGTGTTGTATAGAATCACAGAATCATTTTGTTCAGAAGAGACCTTCAAGATTATCAAGTCCAACCACTGTACCTGCAGTTTAAAAGACAGAGAGGGAATTTCATGCATGAAAGAGGGGATTTGCAGCTGATACCTGTGAGCTCCAGCGCTACAAAGAAGGGATTCAAATGCTCTCCCCTTCCCATAGTCACCAGGAAAGCTGTCCACTTGCTCCGAGTAACTCTCTCCCATCAGCTGCCTCCCACTGACTCCCATTCCCAAGTTCAACACTGTCTGTGGAGTAAGTTACCTACCAGGCAAACCCTAAGCCTTGCAAACATATAGGTTCTGGTTTTATCTCATCTTAACCATTAAGTGGATTCAAACCACTTACCAAAGGGTTAGGATAAATAAGTAGAGGTGGTAAGAACTTAAGGAGGGATGTTTTATTGCCATTGTTTGGTTGCAAGCACTTTTAAATAGAGGTGCTAGAGGTAGCAGAGGCAGTCAGCTTGGGATGGCCATTAGAAAAGAGAGTGAGCACTGGGCTTGCGGGCGGCTGCTGCCTCCCCACTCCCCCCAAAACACTTTGCTCTAGATTTTAATTGACCTAAGATGGAAGCCACAGAGATTGAAATGGTATTTGCTTTTTCTGCATGAGCAAATCTAACCCTGTGCCTACAAGACTGGGAAATGTTATTCCTGTAGGCTGTATATGTTTCTTCCCCTTGACGTTGTTCACCCGCTCCCACTGAACGAGACAAAACTTCCTTTAATAAAACAAGCCAGAAAAAATTTCTAAAACAGCTGAAGAGGGGAAGGAAACCTAAGAGCCATTTCTCTTGTGCAAACTGTCATCCAATTATTTTTTTTTTTTCAGCATGCTACGCATTAAGGGGTCCCTAGACTTTCAGTTGCTGTGACTAATATTTTTATGGGTGTTCTGGGACAACAACAGAGCTTTCAAATGTAATGGGATGTCTACGTGAATCTCTCTCATGCTGTTTTCTATCATTCTTCTCAGAACATTGTAATAAATATTCCCCAATGCCACCGTAATCACAAAAAAAAAGTTTTATCTTTCTTTGCCTTCTTTTCATTAACCGGTCAATTTTATCCCAACAAGTAGGGCTCCCATTGACTAGGTGAAGTTTATTTCAACTTCAGAAATATCAGAGGGTTTTAATCATTTTGGTTGGAAGAGACCTTTAAAATCAAGCCCATCTATTGCACCAGCCCTGCCAGGGCACCACTGACCCATGGCCCTCAGCACCACAGCTCCACGGCTTGGAAACCCCTCCAGGGATCATGGGGACTCCACCACTGCCCTGGGCAGCCTGGGCCAGACCTGGGCAACCTTTGCAGGAAAGAATTTTTTCCTCATGTCCAACCTAAACCTGCTCTGGTGCAACTTGAGGCTGTTTCCTGTTGTTCTAGGTATGTATAGAGACGTATCCACATGTATATACTGTCACATGCAACATCACTACACAAATTACCCTCTAGTCTGAACAGTCCTGCATCACAGCTTGCTTTGTCATCAACTTGACATCACCTGCACAGACTGACACATAAAAATCATTTGGTCACCTGAAAATTACAACACAAGGTCATATTGTACAATCATTTTTAAACAGCTAACCTCTGAAATCAACAGCAAGCACCAAAAAAAATAATAATCCAAGCATGGATGGCTCACTGCCTCCACAGATTTGCCTCAGTATTACAGAGTTTATTAATAATTTTAACGGCATTTTAGTAGCTGGTAGTATAGCAGTGTAGATGATTCCCTTCCAGTGCTTACATCTATCCCCCATACTTAACAAGTATGGAAGTGAAGGAGCACCCAAACATGCTGGAATCCACCTCTTCCTTCCAAGGCAGACCAAGGACCTCAGTCCCACTGAGGCGCTTCCATCAACTGAATATAGGTGGCTTTGAAAATATTGTGTATGCTTTAAAGCATATTGTCTGTAATTCAGCATTTAGATCCCAAAAAGATTATTATTCTGATTCATTTGATAACATTCTGATGAAATCATGATCCTTGAAAGAAGAAATAAGAGCAATTTCCACTGTTTAGCAGGAATTCAAAGATTTAGCTTGAAGAAACATGTCAAACCTTCCAACTGAAATCTGAACTGTGTCACCTACAAAAACTCTGATTTTGTTTACCTGCCATCACTTACCAAACAGCAATACCTGTGCTCACACCTGCTAAAACACCTCAAACTTTCTAGAAGCTCCTACATTTCTGGGTCAAAATCCAAGAGTTCAGAAAGCAAGCAGAACTTCTCAGAAGCGCTTGGCCAGGCAGCAAACTCACCGGAGAGGATTTGCTGATATCACACAATCCAGCAGCATCAGTCAAAAGACAGACAAAGCCGTTCTCTCTAAGCATTCTTTTTTCCCCAGCACCCCATTTGAAAATAATAATATTTTGATTAAAACTAATGAATTGTGTCTGAAGTGAAACAACTGGAAGCAGAATAATTAAAAATTGTTAGCAAGCGATGCAAACCACAACTTTGTGGTTCAAGTCTTTATAAACCAAAGAAAGCCATTAGCAAAAGATTCTTCTGACGCCTGACTTGAGAGAGAGGAATTGTATTTTGCAAGTTTTAAGTTCATATGAGTAAGGTAAAAAGGCTGCTTCATGCCAAGGCTCAAGCTTTAAAAGATAAAACACAAAAAGCCCACTTCCCACCACCAGTGCCAAAAGCTTCCTCTCCCTCCATGTTATTCATTATTTTTTTTAAATACACATTGCAGCAATCTCACAAAAAAAAAAAACAACAGCAGATGCAACTCAGTCATATTACAGAACACAGGACTTCATTTGCAAGGATGTTTCACGTTCCTGTGAGTTACCATTGAAGCTCTAGATTCACACCAGACTGAACACTTAAGATTTGATCATGAAAATAACACGATGCCAGATCAACTGGCAAGTCAGAAGCCTAAAATCAGCTTTTCAATCTCCAAAGCCTTTCATTTTGTCCGTGTTAAATTTGCTGTCTCCAGCAGACACCCCAAGATATGTTGTTCTCACAAGGTTACAAATCTGATCCTAAAAAGTTCCTATAAGGAATTGTGTTTTCTCAGTTACACGTACTAATCAATGCTTGGAAAGTATTTCATACTGGCAAAGGGAACGAGCGTTAGTATTTCATTTTGCTTACTTTTAAGATAAAAGTATTTAAAGCATTAAGGATTTAAAACATTCACCATTTTTCGAAGTATTTAAAGAACCACCTTTCAGCTCAGCAGACGTGGTATTTTGAACACGTTTGCCACAGCTGCCATCACCCCTCCACACACTTCATCAGGGCTCTCCAGCCCCCTTACTTTCTACTCCGCGAAAGAGCAAAGCAAATTATTATCCCACGGTAAGAAAGGAGAGTAATCGATCTAGTGTTTGAAAATCACGCACGGGCGGATTCTGAATCAAAAGAACAACTCAGTGCTTCACCCCTTTGGCACTGCCAGACACACTGACTGCCCAGGTAGGGGTAGGAGACACAAAGCATCACTCTGAGCAGCGAGTCCCCGTGGCAGATTTTCAGCTGCGGATGTAACTTCACCGTAAGCTGTACAAAAAACCATCACTCCAATATATGTACTCTGAAAAACCTTTTTCCAGAAGCCCATGAAACATTTCTTTGGTACTCTGGAAAGGAGGAGAGCGTTGGCTCGGGGACAACTCATGTGTGGGCACAAGAGAAGCAGGCTGAACTGGATTTCACCCTAGTGAGGGCTCTGCTAACAGCTTGTAAAGGGGACAAGAACAAAGGCACGGTACACGAAGATGAAAGAACAGCTGTTTGTACATTTACTGATTCCTCTCTCAAATCCATCAGAACAACATCACTAGGTCCAAACCCAAAAGCTCTTCAGTGGGATTTCTTTTTCATACTTAAGATGGGAAGTCCCTCCTTCAGGTTCTATATTTCAATTAATCTTCAGATGAGTAAGATTTACAACCAGAAGCAATTCATGACAACATCAGTTCTCATCTGTGGAGGTACTACTGCAATGCGAAAATACCTCTGCACTACCAGGAATCAGGAGAGCAAAACAATTTTATCTGAACTTGTTTGGATACAGGAGTTTGGCAAGAAGCAGACTGAGCACCTGACAGAACAGTAACTCCACTACTTTAATACCACAGCTAGATATTATGTCATTAGAATAACATTAGAAGAAAAATTAACCTGAACACAACTTTTTTTTTCTAGAATCTTTTTCTCCCCCCGTGTCTTTCCAGCAAATTCATCATCATCCATAATCCAACCATTTTTCATAAATGTCAAGAACATACGGACAGGGCCCAAGAGACTTCAAACCAAGGGTACCTTATGTCCAACCCTGGCATTAAAAGACCTGCCCGGTACCATCACCCCTTGGCCTTGGGGCTGCCAGACCCATCTGTCATCACCCAACTCCTCTGCACACGGCATTCCCATGCACCGGCCACCAACACACCAACACCTGGTGACACAGGGACGGTCTCAAAGCAGGCAGAGGGGTCCCCCACCTGCTGCCATGGGCCTGAGGAACTCCCCAACCCTAGCAGTGACCACCAAGCACAGGGCTGGGGCCATGCAGGTTGGCCACAGGCCATGGAAAGTGGGGAAAGCAGCTGCAGGTGCTGGTGGTGGGCTGGAAAGCTGCCTCCATCTCACTGTACAGCCCTGCTGACAGCACCCACCTCAGCACCTCGAGCAAAGTGACAGGGATAAAAAAGTGCATTTTCACTCCCAGTCTGTGAAAGCAGGAGGGGCTGCACAAGCACTGCGAGACTCCAGGGAGTGGCATGGGTCCCACATGCTTCTGACAGGGCTGAGGATGGGGTCATAGAATCATGGAATATCAGGCTGGAAAAGACCTCAAGGATCACCTGGTCCAACCTTTCTTGACAGAAGCACGGTCTAGACAAGCTGGCCTAGCGCCCTGTCCAGCTGAAGCTTAAAATCGCCCAGTGTTGGGAACTCCACCACTTCCCTGAAGAGATTATTCCAATGGCTGATTGTCCGCATCCTCCTTCCCTGAGGAGTCGGAGGCAGCGGAAGGCACCTGGAGCAAGAGCATGAGGCACCTCCCGGGCAGGGTGGAAGGACGATGCTGAAATCGAGAGGCGCTGGCTGAGGATTTTGTCAAGGGCAAAGCCCTGGCGAGGCTGTGTGTTTCGGGGAAGGGGTTGCTGGGACGGGCGAGACCTCGGGGAGAGCTGCACCCCCAGGGGTAGGACACGGCCCCCGCGGCCGCCGCGTTACACGACCAGGAAGGGGCTGGCGAAGGCCGGGACCGGGCCGGGGAGCCTCGCGGCGGCCGCGGAAGAAGCCGAAGCCGAAGGGAGGTGAGCACCAGCCCCGACCCCCGCTTCGCCCCCTCCCCGGTAAGCAGCAGACCCAAGCCGCGACCGCCCGGCCGAGCCGCCCTCCGCGACCGCGGCTTTCGAGGCGAGCCCGTCGTCCGACCGATCTAACGAGTAAATCGTTGCTTATTCGGAGTTTGCTTTTCAAACTGTGCGGAGGGCACGGATTAATATTAACATATTCACCCACAGCTGGACACCGCGGTTCTCCATCCAAAAATAATTCGTTCCCTTGGATGGCCGCCTGCTAAGTAACGCGGTTTAATAAACTGAAAATTCTCTCAAAATAAGAACAAACCCCATCCTGAAAACCTCCGTCAATTTGCCAGTTAGACGCTCACAAAGTAACCTTGACAAGGCAGAAGAACCGGAATGCTTCGGGGGCGAGCACCGAACCTTCCTCCTCCTCTGCCTCACGCCTTCCCGGGGGATGCGGGTCGAGCGGGGCACAGGAGCCAGGGGCGGCTTTTCCGAGCAGAGCCCCGCGCAGCCGGGTCGCGACAACGGGCAAAGCCCCGCCGCATGTGCGAGCAACAAAAATGTTGTACTTAAAAGAATTATATCAGAAATAAAGGGTGAGCTACGAACTTTAAAGTTTCCGGGGAAAATAGCGGAATGGGAGAGCAGCCGCCGGGAAGGTGCGCGGAGCATCATCCCCCCCACAGTCCCCCCCCCACGCCGCCGACCCGAGGACGGTGCCGCGGCCCCCGGGACGCGCACCCGGCGACCCCACCGAGGGACGGAGGGACGTACCGGCAGCGAGGCACACGGGCAGGAGCAATCGGAAGGTGAGCCCGCACACCACCTCGGTAGCCATGGCGGCGGGCCGGGGGTCGCGGCCGGCCGGCCGGCCGAGGAGCCGTCCCTCTCTGCGCTCCACCGCCGCTCCTAAATCCGCCGGTGCGCGGAGCCGCCGCAGCCGCGGAGCATCGCCCGTCCCCTCCTGGCTTCGCCTCAGCCGCGCCGCCGCCTCACGCCTCCCGTCGCATCCCGGCGCGGCGGCAGCCCGTGCAACCAGCGCCGGGGCCCGGAGCACGCACACGCCCCCTCGCTGCTCCCACCAGCCGCCCTCTCTCCGCCGGCAGCGCAGCGCGGAGCGGAGAGGCCCCCCCTGAAACCCGCCGCCCCGACGGCGCTCCCCGCGCCGCGCAATGAAACTTCCCCTGCCCCGCCCCGGCCCGGCCCGGCCCGGCCCGGCGGGGCTGGACCGCGCCGCCTGCCCCCGCCCCTGCTCTTGCCCCCGCCCCCGCGGCTGCCCCTGCCCCTAATGCGGTCCCTGCTCCTGCCCGTTCTCCGGCCCCTGCCTCTACTCCAGCCCTGCCCCTGCCCGCTCCACTCTGCGGGGACCATCCTGTCACCGCGCTGCCCACCCCCCAGCTGGCTCCTGTAAAACTTTACCGCTTTTCCTTAACGCTTCTTTTTTGTGTCGGTTTTGTGGGCTTTTCCACTTGAACTGGGTTTTTTTGCTTAAATTATTGTTGTTTTGTTTTGGTTTGTATTTTTCTCGAGTGGCGGAGCAGTTTAGTTTTCTCTAATTAATTAATTTCCTGCCCCATGTTTCAGCAGCACGTTTAGGTCCACAAGAAAATTGTCACCTAGAAGGAGGAAAAAAAAAAAAGATCTGCAGTGGCCGGAATGTGTTTGACTTTTCTGGAATTGTTTTTACCCTTTAAACCACGGTGCTGGTCAAAAAGTGCTGCGGGTTTAAAGGAGCAGTTTCAAGGCTCAGCTGCTGTGTCCCCACGTGTTCCCTGAATGAACCTCATCACTGAGCTTGAAATAGTGATGGTGTAAAACAGAAAGATAACTAATGGTTTTATAAATACACGTTAAAGTCCGTTTAGCCTTTGGCAATATATTGCTTAAACGAGGCGAGTTTGGACAGAACATTCTCTTGCATGGGGGGGCAGCACCGGGGGTAACTCTTCACTCTGGTGCAAGATCTGGCATAGGAGAAAGCAGGAGCAGTGACCCTGTGGTCCTTAATATCCGTTCTCAGTGCTTCTTCCTGGTGAAGGACCTCACCCAGTCCGACTTCAGATCTGAGAAGTCTTAGATTTGCTCTTGAAGTCCTGGCTTTTTGACTCTTACAATTACTTCACTGTCCTGTGGTTTTTTTTTTAATATATTTTCATATCCTTGTTGCGGAGAAAAATGTCTGCAAACGTGAGTGTGGCTCACAGGAAAATCCAAAGAGTCTTTTAAAGAAAAAAGAAAATAGTTTGTGTTTTGGAAGGTTCAAATGATATGTGTTGAGCCATGTGGGTATCTGATTTTTGTTCTATGAATAAATAATGGCAATTATTCAGATATTCAAATATTACGTAGCAGGCTGTCTCTGATACTGTATGCTTGGAAAGTAAAGAACTTCAGATTTAATGTGGCCAACAGGTCAGTGAAAAGGACCCGTATCATGAAGGACCCATTTGATGATGGACCCATGTGATGAAGACCCCAAACCTCCTCTGAAGACTCGTGGTCATTTCACACTCTGACGTGTGTGTGGCATTTAAACATCACGTCTGTCTGCACTGAGGTTGTAACGAGGCCCCGTCACAGCAGGATGAAGGCGACACACCTGAACTCAGCCCAGCCCGGGGAGATTTCTCCCTCCCTGCCCACATTTGGGCCCAGACATCTCCATAATGAACCAAGCCTGAATATTTGATTCTCCAACTTCTGGAGCAGGTTTCTGTACACGTTGATCTTTGTGAACATGTGACTGTTGGTGGCAAAACAGGAGGATTGAGTGGTTCTTAATCTGCTAATGACGTATCTGCCCAGGCCATGGTAAAGTCAATCCCAGCATTGTTGTAAAACCGAAGGATGTGTCTCAAAAACTTAGAGTTACTAAGGAAGGTCTCCTTGCCTTAGCAGTTACCAGGAGTAGTCTGTGTGTGTAGGATCCACGCACAGATGAAATATTCTGTGCAGTTTGGCAGCACATTTGCAGAAAAATTTTTTGATTGCATTTTTTATTCATTCGTTTGGATTCACTGAAGCAAGGAGAAAATATTTATTACGTTTATATTACAGCTCCCAAATTGTTTGCTTCCTGAAGCACTGATTTTATTCTAACGTTTGGGAAATAATTAGCCAGTTTTCACTACTTATCGTTGCACATGGTATGAAAAGCGGAGTTAAAATACGTGTATTGAGAGAGGCTCGTTACCTCCTGCCAGACGGCTCCGAATCGGCCGCGAAATCTGTGCAGCCGCAGTGCCACCTTTTGGCTAAAAACGCCTTTTCGTGCAAATGACAACATTGCTTGCCCGAAACTGCCGGGAGTTAACCGTTTGCATACACATGGTTTTCAGAGAACACCCATCATCCAGCCTTTATAGAGGTAAGAAGTATAAAAATCTGTCAAGTCTCACCAAGAACGGTGCTCGGAAGCTTCTGCAGGTCAGCTGTTGACAGGCAACAGCAAATGCATTCACCTGAAAACAGGAGGAGCACAATTAGGCAGCGCTGGGACGAATGCGCAGGCGGCTCTGCTTAGACAGGCAGTACAGAGAGAGAAACTGAATCGTGGGCAAAGTGGCTGCTGAATTCCACTTACATAATAAACATCATCTAGAGGGTAGCCAGGGGGTTATTCTGTTGATACCAAGTGACATCAAAAGCAGTTTGAATATAAAGCAGGAGGGCTGTAGTTTCCCTAAGGGCATAAAATTTAGTGAAATCACACCATGGGCTGCATGGTTTTTCTCTTTCTGTCTGCAAACAGTGAGGGAATGAGCAGGCTGTGTGGGTCGTACGGCGTACAGCCAATGTGCCACCGGTGGATGCTGTGACCTCACCACCTGCCAGCATTTCTTTCCCTTCTTTTCAACTACCATGATCTCAAACCCACATTACCAAGTGTGTAAAACCCATTTTAGGTGAAAATATTTTAGCAGCAGGGAGGTTGAGGAGGCCTTAATGAAGAGAGGGAAGAAGAACTTACATTTATAAAAGAACACACTTCATCCATGAAGAGAGATTTGCTCCACCTCTCCTCGTTGCCTCTCCTGTAGCCATAACTTGTGGGGGATTTTGGAAAAACACTGTCCCTCCTTCATCCAATATGCAAAATCAGTTGCAGTTAATAGAGTTCAGAAGCCAAGAGAGTTACTGGGGAGGAAAAAAAAAAATCACAGAATCAGAATCACAGAATCCAGAAAAATAATCCAGAATACATTGTGTCACTGATTCTATTGGGCAGATCATAATCAACTAGAATTGCTGATTGAAATTCAGAGCGTTGAGCTGACTGACTGTCCAAAATAACACTGTTCAGAGACATGTCATTGTCTCAGTGATCTTATTTGTCTGGCTGTTTAACTCATGAACTCTCAGCATCCTTCTATAATCCACAGACTCGGGGCAGCACAGCCAACTGGGCTTGCGTATGGATAAATATATATGTATACACATATATATGTAGGTATATAAACATGCTCACACAATCCATACAGTTGGTGAGCTCCATAAATGAGTGTTAAACTAGCTGAAGAAATAAAAGTCCTCTACACAAAGAAGCATCAAGGCTTTAAGTCCCTTTGAGAGGCAGGAGAAGTTGCTGAAGCCTTTTCAGGGCGATCGCTGCTATCCAAAGCCAGTTTATATTTGTTATTCTTACAATATGCGAGTCCTGCTTTGGGGACCTGTGGGGAAGGAAATGGTTTTAACATTTACAGTGATGATTAACTAGTGTGTTATGCCTCTTGATCCATGATCCCTAAGACTACATGAAAACATCCTGCTCCTCTTACATCTTCTGGAAGTCCTTCTCCAGCTCAGCCCGGTCAGCAGCTGGGGGAACAGCCTGCAGTGGCCCACCAGGAATCAAGCAGTTCAGTTTTTCAGCTTAGTTCACTTTCAGCTCTGACTGAAGCTGTTATTGTTCACTTCCAGCATGAAGTCAGCTGAACTTCAAAATAACATTCAGGTTCAGTTCTGGTTCAAGAAAAGTTAAAAAAACCCAGTTCAAACTGATTTTTGATTCAGAGTCAGTTTAACTCCCCAGTACCAGCAGCAGTCAGTAACTATTCTATCCTCTTAAATGATGAACTTGTCCTGCCTTACAATAAGGAAATTCATTCCACACAGACGTATGCTGAGTAGGCACCCCTAGAAATGTTCAGCTGCTCCAGCAGAGCAGAAAGTTTCCTAGGAGCCTTCAGATTTCCCCTGTGATTGATTAATCTTCCATTCATTAATCCATAATTTCACCACTCATTTCAGCCGAGTTAGAACTGGGCAGAGAGTTTGCAGAAAACTTTCTAAAATCAGACGCAGGGTCAGATGTTGTTCCCCTCTGAGCCTTTGTTAATCTTCACCATTCATGTGGCCAGCAGGTCGAGGGAGGGCATCCTGCCCCTCTGCTCCCAGGGCTCTGGGGAGACCCCCCTGCAGTGCTGGGGCAGCTCTGGAGTCCTCAGCACAGC
>JANIJG010007102.1:12766-26707 GCA_024611175.1 Megaceryle torquata
GGTTGGCTGGGGCTCTGAGCACCCTGCTCTGGTTGCAGATGTCCCTGCTCCCTGCAGGGGGGTTGGACCAGATGACCCTGAAAGGTCCCTTCCAACCCAAACTATTCTACAACTCTGTGTTTTATATTTCAAGTGAAATTTTAAGAAAATTTTAAAACAAGTCTGGAACATAAAATACAATTACTCTTGGTTATGCTCTGTAAGTGAGATTATTGGCTTTCCTCGGGCTAATTATGAAGTGCTCATAAAGTGTGTGATGAAATGAAGCGGTTCCAAGACAGTCCTACGCAGGTCGTTGTAAAGACACAGCTATGCAACAGGTCTGAGCTAGCTGGAATAAAAACATAGAGCATTGCTCTGGACTCCTCTGGTAAAGGCTGTCAACTCTGCTCTGCTGCTGTGGTGGTGATATGAGTAACATTCCCTTTAGTAGCCGGTGGAGAGTTGGGCCTTTGCATCACAGAAGCACCGTCGCAATTTACACTTCTGCTGGAGGCATCAGCTCAGAGCAACGAGAAATGAGGCTGAGCAGATCCCAAAGCACACTGGACCAAACCCAGAATTCTCTACAGAGCAGTAGAACACTAAAAGAATAGATTTATTACCCAAGTGAAGGAGCAGACATTGCCGCACACACCTGTGTTTCAGCCAGATCTCCTTCCTCCAGCTGAGCCTACGCAATCAAGGAAACCACTAATTCCTCCAGGTCCTTAGCTCAGATCCAGTTTAGACAGACTGTGACTGAAATCCATTATCCCTGACAGCTGGACAGTGGGCAGGATTGCCCCAAAACACTCTTCCTCACTCACTTGGGACTCATGGGAGGGGAGCGTGGCCTTCTAGTGAGAGAATGAAATGCCTCCAGCCTGACAGACTGTTTTCAGTTTCCACCCATCCCTCCTTGTCTTTCTGCAGAGCTTACTCTTGCAACACTCCCTCTCAGAAAGACTGGGGGAGCACATCCTCTCCCTTTTCTTACCTTTAAATGGATGCTGAAAAAGTCTTTAGAAAATTGTCTTGGTTGGAAGAGACCTTTATGATTACAGAATCCAACCGTTCCCCCAGCACTGCCAGGTCACCGCTAACCCATGACCCTCAGCACCACAGCTCCACAGCTTTGAAACCCCTCCAGGGATCATGGGGACCCCACCACTCTGCACAACCTGTTCCAGGCCTTGACAACCCTTTTGGTGAATAATTTTTTCCAAGTATTCATCTAAAGCTCCTCAGTTGCAAGTTGAGGCTGTTTCCTCTTGTCCTGTCACTTGTTCCTCGGGAGCAGAGCCCAACCCCCCCTGGCTCCAGCCTCCTGTCAGGGAGTTGCGGAGAGCAAGGAGGTCTCCCCCGAGCCTCCTCTTCTCCAGGCTGAACATCCCAGGTCCCCCAGCTGCTCCTCAAGAGACTTGTGCTCCAGACCCCTCACTGTGTTGATACCACACTGTAGGCAGCCTCAAGTGGCTCCTCAACATAAGGAAGCAGGTGGGAGTTCTGGGTTGGAAAGAGAAATGGCTCTGGCAGGGCTCTGCTGAGACAGCTCCTGCCCTTCCTTAGCTCTCTGCCATGCCCCATCCCTGTCACCTAATGAGCAGACACAGCTCTTCCCCTCTCCTTTCTTATTTCTCTGTTCCTGCAGGATAAACCTCCTTGAGAGGAGCGCTCAGCAGCCAAAGTAGAAACTGGGCTGGAGAAGATGGGCAAAATGAGGCAGAGAAAGGAAGGAAATGGTTTTGTGTGCACAGAGACGTGCACGTTTCATCCCTGTCTGGGGTAGGAAAGAGAGAGTGAAGAACAAGTAGAAGAGGAAGTCAGCTGCTGAGTAACTCCAGGCAAAGGGAATACCTGCCAAGGTTGCTCTGGACAGCAACGTACATTTAAAAATAATTTTGAAAACTAACACATTTGGATGGGGGTATCTGTCCCCAGAGTGACCAGCAATGGAAAACCAAGTAACAATAATTTCCCGTTCCAATGACCAGTGCTATAATTAGATAATAATGTTCAAAATTTGGTCCACTTTGAGGTGAAATGGGAAAGTCATGCATGATGCCTGAAAGCTAAAGAAAAAAAATCCCTCTGTTCATTCATTTACAGGGACTATTGTGGTCAGACAGACATTTCTTTAGGAGCGAAACTTCAGCAACTCTGAAGAATTATTGCTGAACTAAGGAGAGAGATTCAAGCCGAGCTCTCCAAAATCCTGTTAGGCCAAGGGCTGGCCAGCAAGCCCCTGCTCACCTCCTTGATGATGTGGACAACGGGCATGGACTGCAAATTCTGCTCCCAGCTAAGGAGTCAAAGGTGGCAAAGGGCAAGCACACCAACCAGTGTGAGAAAACCCCTACGGCTGCTTGTCACACATCTGCTGCATGGCACAAGAGGATGAGTTTCTCTTGGAAAAACACTGTGTTCATCCATAAAAGGAAGAACAACACTGGAAAAGGAACACACAAACTTATGCAGCACACGACTGGAGTGCACAGGATGGAATCCTAAGGAATATTTTTGTTTAAAGCACAATCTCAGTTCTATCTCATCAGTCAGACACCAGTTTGATTCTGCGTCACGTTGTAGACTAAAAAATAAAAATGCAGAGAATCTAAATATTGCCCTCTCTCTAGGATGAAAGGGAACAGCCTCAAGTTGCACCAGGGGAGGTTTAGGTTGGACAGTAGGAAAAATTTCTTGACCAGAAATGTTGTCCAGGGCTGTCCCAGGCTGCCCAGGGCAGTGGTGGAGTCCCCGTGATCCCTGGAGGGGTTTCACTGCCACTGAGATGCGGTGCTGAGGGACGGGGTTTAATGGAGCCCTTGGCAGTGCTGGGTTAGTGGTTGGACTCAAAGATCTTAAAGGTCTTTTTCCAACCAAACCAATTCTACAATTCCATGATGCTAAGTTTTACACAGGAATGCCTCATGGATATTTTCACCACTCAACTTGGCAGCCAAATCTTCCAATAATGTTAACAGAGAGCTGCAGGCACCTCCAGAGGGCAATCCAGAGCACACATTTAGATGTTAGCTTTGCTCCTGCTCTGGGAGTGCTGGACTTTTCTCTGAAAGGTGCTCACCTCTCAATTCACTGACGCCTTAGCAAGACTAGATGGATGGCAGAGAGTGTCCTTCCTGGGTGACATGCCCACTTCAAGCACTTGTGGGCAGTAGGGCAGCAGGCACCTATCCACAGTAGCATACTGTGTTGTAAGGTTTTCCACCATTAGCACAGAGCCCTAAATACCTGATGTTAGGCCATGCAAACCTGCCCATTGCATCCTTGCCTCTCCTTGGTCAACTCAGCTCAGCTGGAAAGAGAAATCAGAACATTTGCCTTCAAATCATTGTTTTGCATGGAGGAGACCTGTAAAATCATGAGGTCCAATCACTAATCTGGCACAGCCAAGTCAACCACTAACCATGTCCCTCAGCACCACAGCTCCACGGCTTTGAAACCCCTCCAGGGATCACAGGGACTCCATCACTGCCCTGGGCAGCCTGGGACAGCCCTGGACAACCCTTTTGGTCAAGAAATTTTTTCTAATGTCCAACCTAAACCTTCCCATGGCACAACTTGAGGCCATTTCCTCTTATCCTATTGCTTGCTATCTGGAAGAAGAGCCCAACCCCACCTGGCTCCAGCCTCCTGTCAGGGAGCTGTCGAGAGCCAGAAGGTCTCCCCTGAGCCTCCTTTTCTCCAGTCTGAACAAGCCCAGGTCCCTCAGCTGCTCGTCACACAACTTGTGCTCCAGACCCTTCCCCAGCTCCGTTGCCCTTCTCTGGCCACGCTCCAGCCCCTCAATGTCCTTCTGGGAGTGAGGGGCCCAAAACTGAACCCAAGATACAAGGTGCAAAAGTGTAACAGTGGAGGGTAACAGTTTTTGATCAACCCAGAGCTGCACACAGAGTTTAGTTTGGAGATTAAGGGAATTCGCAAATTTAGAGCAAACAGTCTTGTAAGGGAAAATGAAGATCAGTGGCACAGCATTATCCATGTGCACATTTCACCCAGACAACCAAGCTGATGACTGGTTTTTTTGGTTTTTTTTTTTGCCAAAACTCTGCATGGAATTTCTGGAAATTGAAAATGGTCAACATCCCACTGATGAATTCCATCATGTAATTTGCATTCACTTCTTCTGCACGTGCAGAAAAATCCTGGATTATGAAGAGTGCGGTGACATTTTAACTACAACTAAAGTTGTAATACTCTGTCCCTTTTGTACAAGTTTCCTTCAGAAGAGGCAAAAGCAATTAAAATAACTTAAAAAAAAAAAAAGGAATACAGGGACTAGGACAAAGCAGAAAAGACAGTGGGAGGAATGCCTATAAAAATCTAAGATTTTGCTACTGTCATTATGTGGTATATTTTTATTTCCATAAGAAGGGTAGGTGGTCAAGCACAGGGCTAAACCTTATACTTGATCATGTTATCCAAGGTGCTAAAAATATGTTGGCTTTTGTAGTTAAGAGACACAAAAGAGCAACCCTGTCTAAACACTGTCACTAGCCCCCTTGGACACCAAGCATGACTAACCAAGTAAGGTAACCAAGACAAATAGGCTGTGTGTATGATTTGACCTGGAATGTGGGACTGGTGCTTCCAGAACTACCGTGAGATATCTGGCTCAACCACTCTGAGCACAGAGTGAGAATAAGTTGCTTCCAGCATCGCATGAACTGGAGGCAGAGCTGAGCTTTATCTTTCCAGGAACAAGGTAGGAACATCTACTCCTTGCCCTTCCCTTAACTCCTCCTGTCTCTTGCATTTACAAGCATGCACGGGAGGAGAAAAGCCCTTCCCAAGTTTCCAATCTTTTCTATGTATTTGCAAAATACTGACAAATAGTTTTGCAGTGGTTTATGTTCCAGGCTGTTCTCCCCTCGCTACTTTCCACACCCTTATCAAAAGTGGCTTCTGTTTATTTGCAAACAGAGTACAGAACTAAAGCCTGTGGAGGAGGACAGGAACTCTTTAGTTGGGATCAAATATTTTATTAAACATGTGGTGCATGTCTCTTTGCAGATAAAACCACACTTAGATAAAAGGAATGAACTTCAGTTGCCATTTAAAGATTTTTTTTTTCCTTATTCTCTCCTGCCTTTGTTTTGAAGCTTCCTCCTTGCAAGAAAAGCTTTTACAAAGACAGTAATGAAACAGCTCATTGCAAAGCTTGTAATGGCACAAAAAGCTGCAAAATGACTCAAAAGCATCTTTTAATAATAAACCACCTATTATTAATACCAAATTCAGGGCTGGAATAGTTATTAAATTGCTACTGGGTGGGGGGGAAATATAATTTCTCTTATTTAAAAATGTATTTGTAAAGCAGTCTAAAATACAAAGTGAATTCACTATGAACTGTGGTTGGTTTGTACCTTCCCTGCATACGGGCTGGAGTATTTGCTCCTCGATTAGTGTCGAACTACTAGGTGCCAGAGTTGACTCTTACCTGAGTGTATGAAAGTCACAAGCAACATACTCAAGCCCTAGGCCAAATTTTTAGAAGCAAATTTCTGTCTAAAACAAAGCTGCAGGGGCAGAAATAGTTGCAGCCCTTTTGTGTGTCTGGTGAGGAGTGCCTGAGAGACCTGGGGTTGTTTAGTCTGGAGAAGAGGAGGCTGAAGGGAGAACTTATTGCTCTCTACAACCACCTGAAGGGAGGTTGTAGTGAGGTGGGTGTTGGCCACAGGTAACCAGTGATAGGACAAGAGGAAATGGTCTGAAGTTGCACCAGGGAAGGTTTAGGTTGGATATCAGGAAAAATTTCTTTCCTGAGAGAGTGGTGAGGCCTTGGAACAGGCTGCCCAGGGAGGGGGTGGGATCACTGTCCCTGGAAGTGTTCAAAAAACATCCAGATGTGGCACTTCAGGACATGGTCCTGATAATGTTTAGTGGACGGTTGGACGTGGTGATCTTCAAGGTCATTTCCAACCTTAATGATTCTGTGATTCTCTGAAATTTGTTATTATCTCAGAGGCATCGCATTTCTAGGAGGGGTACAAACCATCCCTCACCTCTCAGTAATGGGACTTGTTTGCACAGAGAGGACACAGCTTACACCAGGCACATGTCTGTGTCTCCCCTCCTCTCCCCTTGCTGCTCACCTCACACAGCCAGTCACAGATCTGCAGCTAACACCCACCCAAAATACAGGTGCCAACCATCGAGGCATTGTTTGAAGGACCAGTGTTCTTAATCCAAAGTTCAAAGCCCAAGCAAACATCTCGGGACAGCTGTACCTCTCCTGCAAAAAAGGCATAAAAGCTGCTGAAGTGATCGGCAGTCACCCTGCACAGGCCATGCTTGGACCAGGGCTGCTGGATCCAGTCTTACAGGAAGAGTTACACTGATATTCTTGCCGCGCTTGTACTCGGAGACCATCCAGTCAAGATCACAAGACAAGAATGGTTTAGCCTTGACATCACTGGCAATACTAAAATTGAAAAGGGTTTGTTGTTTTTCTCCCTCCCTTAGAGAATTATTCCCAATATTTTCAAGGAACTGTCATTTCCTGTAAAATAATGTTTATGGTGGCAGGCTCTCAGTCTTTCTTGTGGGGCTTTTTTTCACAAGGTTATTATTTCTTGTAGCTGTTCTTTGTTCTCTGCTTTTTTTTCTGGTTTTCAGCAGGGCTTTTACAGTAGAGTGGCTTAGAGTCATTCCAATCTATTCAAATTCATGCTGAAAACGCCATCAAGCTTTGGTGATCTTTTTAAAGAGATTGCAAGATGAACATCAAAGGAAGAGGATGTTCTTACTATGCCCCCTTTCCCTGCCCTTATCTTTAGCCAGTCTTCGGACAGTCTTTTTAGCAGGGCCTGTTGCAACAGGACAAGGGCTGATGGTTTGAAACTAAAACAGGGGAAATTTACATTAGAAAGAAGGAAGACATTTTGACAGTGAGGGTGGTGAGACCCTGGCCCAGGTTGCCCAGAGAGGTGGTGGCTGCCCCATCCCTGGAAACCTTCCAGGTCAGGTTGGCCAGGGCTCTGAGCACCCTGCTCTAGTTGCAGATGGCCCTGCTCAGAGCAGGGGGGTTGGACTGGATGACCTTGAAAGGTCCCTTCTAAGCCAAAACATTCTATCATTCCCCTCTGAAAGCACTGAGCATAAAGCAGCTCCATGCCATGGATATATTTAAATCAACACAGCCTGTGAAACCATGCTGGCTGCCTTTTGGTCTGATGCTTATCTTTAGATCTTTCCATACCTACCCCACATCCTCATAACCGTTAGGTCCCTACAGATGGGTAGTGTTCAAGTCACACACATTCACAATGAAAAAAAAAAGAAAAAAAAGAAAGAGGAAGATGCCAAGGACATTGGCATGACATAACAGGTACCTATTACCAGGTGGCTTAGTTTTACCCCTACCTCATGTCTGCTGGATGATGGTGCTGCCCAGTTGTGAACATAAGGCGATTACAGGGTATCAGAATTTACATCTAGATCTACATTTCCTTGAAGGAACTTGTATCAGCATGCCAGGATAATCCTGACCAGAAGCCAACAGACTACCTGAACGCACTTCTGAGAATAAGCTGCTGCTTCAGCATTTTCAAATCTTCTAGGCTTCAAGAGCAGCAAGAGGAAATGATTGGACCGGTTCATGCTCCTCATTAGTAACACACTTTCCAGTGGCTGCAGGAAACTGTAAGAATTGCTTAGGGTGGCAAAACGTGCAACTTGGTAATGCAGTCTGTGGTCACCAAAAGGAAATCCCATGCCAACAGTGACTTCAGGGAACAGGTTATGGCTCAGAGAGATGCAAGAAAAGAAAGATACGAGTTCTGCACTTGCCTCGGAGATAAAACATTCACCAAATGCATATTGTGCCTGGAGACCTACTGGGTCTGAGACACCAAGTGCATTGGGTCATGAAAGGTGCTGACAGCATCTCCCCAGAAAGTGGAGGTAGGAGGAATACAGGCATAATATTCTGCTAACTTTTCACTAGGAAACGCGGAGACAGCAGCCAGTGTTGTCCCACAGCCCCTCTGCTCTCTCTCACAGACACTTCCTTTGTCTGTACCAGCTGGGTTATTAACAGAATATTGTTTTTCATTCCACTTCTCCTCCCTTTGGGCTTTCTATACTCCTGGTCACAGAGAAGAAGGTAAATAAACCTTTTTAATTATATAGTCTGTCAGAAATTTTCCATACTCACCCAATTTATTAGTTGGGTTGGGGTTTTTTGTACTTCAAATTTATTTTTAACCCTTACGCTTAGCATCTTTCAGTTTGTATCTGAATGTACCAGCAGAAAAGAGCACGACCCTTTCCCTGCAGAAACCCAGAAACGATTCCGGCAAGACACATTTTACGAGGATGACATTTTTTTCCCTTTGTGTAGAAGAGCTGATATTCCTGTAGACCTGAGAATCACATAGAATGGTAGGGGTTGGAAGGGACCTCTGGAGATCATAGAGTCCAATCCCCCTGCCAGGCCACACAGGAACAGATCCAGCTGGGTCTTGAAAGTGTCCAGAGAAGGAGACTCCACAACCTCTCTGGGCAGCCTGTTCCAGGCTCTGTTACTCTCACAGTGAAGAAGTTTCTCCTCATGTTGAGGTGGAACTTCTGTGTTTCAGCTTGCTACCTTTACCTCTTGTCCTGTCACAGGGCACCACTGACAAGAGCCTGGCCCCTTCTCCTTGACACCCACCCTGCAGATATTTGTAAACATTTCCAAGATCCCCTCTCAGGGTCTGTTCTCCAGGCTAAACAGCCCCAGGGCTCTCAGCCTTCCCTCATCAGAGATGTTCCAGTCCCTTCAGCATCTTTGTAGCTCTCCCTTGGACTCTCTCCAGTATTTCCCTGTCCCTCTTGAACTGGGGAGCCCAGAACTGAGCCCAGTACTCCAGATGTGGTCTCACTAGTGCAGGGTAGAGGGGGAGGAGAACCTCCCTCAACCAGCTGGCCAGATTAGTCAGACATGACTTTCCTTTAGTAAATCCATGTTGGCTACTGTTGATAACCTTCTTTTCTTCCATGTGCTGAGATACAACTCCAGAACGAGCTGCTCCATCACTTTTCCAGGGAAGAAGGTGAGGCTGACCGGTCTGTAATTACCAGGGTCTTCCTTCTTGCCCTTTCTGAAGACTGGAGTGACATTGTCTTTCCTCCACACTTTATGTCTCTCAGCATTCCCTTTGTGGTTGTTTGTCTGCAAAGGCAACATCACTAATCATTTAAAAATCCAGATCATGAAAACAACCTTTCTTTGCTATGCAGAATGCTAAAGCCATACCCTGCTGAAACCATACCGTGGTAGCACGTATATTCCAATCCATCATTGTACATAACATTTCCATATTATTACTCTCAGTATATATGGGCTTTATTGTTCCACACCTACAACTCCTACCACAGGGAAAAGTACTTAGAAGTGCACAAGCAGCAACACTTTCTAACAAGCAAGCAAGTTGTGGAGTCTTCTTCTCTGGAGACTTTCAAAACCTGCCTGGACGTGTTCCTGTATGACCTACTCTAGGTGATCCTGCTCTGGCAGGGGATTGGACTGGATGATCTTTTGAGATCCCTTCCAACCCTTAACATTCTGTGATTCTGTGATCCCTAAGAAGAGGTGTAAATAGTGCAGCCCTCTGCTCCAGTCCCTACTGCCTCTTGCGAAGTTGTCCGAGGTTGTTCTCCCACTGGCCCTGCTGTTGTCCAGGAGATGATTCCAAATCCTTCTACCAGAAAGACAGATGTGAGAGGAATCCCTGCTGAATCGTGGTGATGTTTCCTATACCACTCCAGAGGCCTCTTGGATCTTGAAACGCTGCTTGGACAACGATTGGACTGCATGTGTGCAGAGAAGAGATGCCAAATTCAGCTTCAGTGTTGAAGCAGTTTTACTACATTTGGCTGCTGGATCCCCATAGTTTTTGCTGTACGTGAAAGAATGAAACTACTGATCCTTTTATGTCTACCCCAGAGGACAAAATGCCAGATATATTAGTTCTAGTTGGCCATGAGCATTACTCAGCCAGTGTCCTGCAGTGAATGCTTGGTAATTGGTTATTCTTAATGGAGAAATTAAATTATTTTGAAAAAACTTGATAAAATCTCCCCGGGCTACAGAGAAGAACTCACATATTTATCTTTGAAGACAGCACATACTTTCCTTTGTGTACTTTTCGATGTGTGGGTGAAATAAGTTGGTCTGTGACAGCTGTGGTTTGTTGGTAGGCAATCTTCCTTGCTATAGGTTGCAGGCACAAGAGCAGATAAATTGTGTTTTGAGAGGATATATTTATTCAGAAGTAAGCAGATAAAACCTACAATCCTTGAAAGTCTGACAAGAGGAGTTTGAATCACAGAATGTTCTAGGCTGGAAGGGACCTCTAGAGGTCATCTGGTCCGACCTCCCTACACAAGTGGGGACATCTCTACCTAGGGCAGGTAAGTATTTCCCGTAGTGGAGATGGGTGGAATGTCTAAACAAACATCACGTGTTTAAAGGACATGCATCTGGTAACCTTTTAAAATTCAGCTGCATCTCTGGGGAAAGAAAGGATGATCCCTTCAGCCACTGAATGCACTGGTTTCCTTTTACCTCGCCTCTGTTCTTGAGGGACAAGTGTATATAAAGGTAAAATTAAAAAAAAAAAAGGAAAAATCACACATAAAACCATAGTCACTGAGCTGATGTTGTCCCTTAGAATGCAGCCCGGGGCTTGTACATATATCCATGGGATATTAGTTAAAAAAAGAAATGTGAATCTGGAAGTATAAAAGAGAAAGAAAAGAACCAGCAATGTCCTGCTGTATAAAGCCATAATATGCTTGTAATTTGCAGTGACAGTGGCACCCTCCCCTGAAGGTAGTCTAGTAGAACTGGAAAAGAATCATAGAATCTTAGAATGGGTTGGGTTGGGTTGGAAGGGACTTCTCAAGGTCATCAGCATTTCACTGAGCTCCGCTCTTCCCTAGTGAAAGCCGTTTCTGCAATGTTGAGAAATGATGTGATTTCTTCTCTGAAGAAATCTACCACTTCTGCAAGCATGGAGGAGTTCCTCGATGTCCAGATTTCATGTTCAGCCTATATTTATAGTCTGCTGGTGTGGTTTAGCCCCGGCAGGCAGCTTAGCACAGCCTCTCGCTCACTTCCCCAGGATCTGTCTGCTAGGCATGTCCATCTTCCATGTAGCTACCTGAGCTCCTCCTCAGCGTACGGTCCTTACCTAACTGTCTGAGTCTCAGCTGTGCTGTAGTTTTCACCAGTCTGCCAAGTGTGCAAGTCTGATTTATTGCTCTGTGGTTCTCTGACTTCCTGCCATTTATTTCTCTACAGAATTTTACAGAATATACAACATAGTTGGTCTCTTGGGGAGTTTGTATTTTAGTTTCTATAGAAAACCACCTGATTTCAGTGAAGGAACACTACTGATGGTTATAGGAAGCTTTCTGATCCTATTCCATTTGCCCATTGGAACAGGTTTCTTGAAAGTAATATTTTTTTCTTTTTCATAAAGAAGAAAGTTTTATGGCCATGTCACATATTAGCATCATAGTATGTTCTTGAAATGCCAGGAATCTTATAGAACCAAACTTCTTCCATAACTAATGTGCTTTTCCATCTTGTCTTTCTTCTTCCCTAAGCACCTCTGATAACGAGGGAGTGAAGCTGAGCCCTTGCATAGGTTACTTCAGCTCTATTTAAGCAGGGGGGGCTTAGTAGTTAAGATCATTTCCATTTTTGAAATGCAATGTTGAAGCTGAAGCACCAGTGCATTTCAGCTCAGGGGCTCTTCAACTGGGTCACAAACTGCATTATATTGTGCTAGAGATATTAATACAAACTCTTTGGAAAGAAGTTAAACTCTACAAGACTTCTCCTGCCTGAGCTGAGGCAGCCTCTAGAGCTTCTCGGGGAACTTTTGCCAAGGGTAGAAATTCATAAGGCACCTTCCACTGCGAGTTCAATACACACACTTCTACTCATTTCCTCCCTTGTGAAGACATCATGGTGCAGTTTAACACAGCTGTATTAGTCTCATTTACATCATATTCCTTCCAGCCTGTCCTCCTCACTCTGTCTTGCATCAAATCCGTTGGCTGCTGCTGAACATACGTGGGTAGGTGTTTGTTGGGGAGTGTTATTCACCTCCTAGTAAGTACAGATTTAAAAAGAAATGTGTTTCAGCTCTGTAGCATGTGACCTGTTGTCATTGCTCATTATTTGGGAGTTGTTTGGTCTCTCTGTTGTTGAAGGAGCTTAGTACTACTTAGTAGTGTTACCTGCTCTTTATGACCGTGACAGAAGAATGAGGAAAGTAAGTTGCAAGTACTGAGTACTGCTTCTAACTGATCATGGGATTACACTGAATGGTGGAGGTTGGAAGGGACCTTTGGTCCAACTCCTCTGCTCCAGCAGGGTCACCCAGAACAGCGAGCCCAGCAGCGCAGGGTCCAGGCAGGTTTGGAATCTCTCCAGAGAAGGAGACTCCACAACCTCTCTGGGCAGCCTGGGCCAGGCTTCCACACCCTCACAGGAAATAAATATTTTATCATGTTTAGGTGAAACTTTCTGTGTTCTAGTTTGTGCCCGTTGCCTTTTGTCCTGTCACTGAACGCCACTGACAAGAGTCTGGCCCCATCCTCTCGACACCCACCCTTTAGATGTTGATAAGCACTGATCAGATCCCCTCTCAGGCCTCTCTTCTCCAGCTGAACAGCCCCAGGGTTCCCAGCCTGTCCTTATCACAGAGATGGTCCAGGCCCTCAGCATCTCCATAGCCTCTGCTGGACTCTCTCCTGTAGTTCCTTGTCTCTCTTGACCTGGGGAGCCCAGAACTGGGCACAACATTCCAGATGTGGCCTCACTAGGGCAGAGTAGAGTGGGAGGAGAACCTCCCTTGACCTGCTGGCCACACTCTTCTTAATTCACCTGATGACCACTGGCCTTCCTGGCCACAACTGTCCATTGCTGGCTCATAGTGAACTTGTCCACCAACATGTCCAGATCCTTCTCTGCGGAGCTGCTTCCCAGCAGGTCACCCCTCACCTGTACTGGTGCAGGGGTTATTCCTTCCAAGGTGCAGGACCCTACTCATGCCCCTGTTGAGTAATAATAGCTGAATTAATTTGAATTTAAAATAAATCTTTTCTATTAGTAGCAAACACAGAGATTCTGGTTCCTCCAGGGAAGTCACTGGAACTCTGTATTAAAAGCCTCAAATCCTCTTGTGAAAGAACAGCTCTGGCATAAAATTGCCCAGCGTTCTGCACTACTATCTGAGATGAAATTTATTTCCTCTGTTTAGCTTGGTACAGTACAGTCACCTGTCAAATTCCAAAGCAGACATCAAGTAGCTGTTGTTTGCTTTGTAAGCTTATGAGTATCATCTGGAATAAACCCCAAAATGGTTAAGTTCTGAGTCTTGTCTGACAAAATATTTTGTTAACAAAATGGGTAAATTGCCCATGTAAACTTGCGAGTCAGAGAATATGACCAGCTTGAAGGATGGTATTGTCTATTGATGCAGAGGATACAGCCCAGTTCTGGTAGTATTCTGGGCATGAAAACTTCTAGGAAAAACAGGAAATCCTGCGAGCAGCTAAAGTAAGTAGACATTAATTATCCTATGCAGCACTTTTTCTGTTTTCATTTCTAAATCAGGTTGGGTTTTTTTTTAATTACACATAACATTTTTGACCGTGTTTACCCAAGTCTGGTTGGCATTCCCACAGTGTGTCTATCTCTAAGATGACTTTTTTCCCCCCCCTTCTTAGAGCTCTGGAGTATTTTAAAAAGAGAGAGAAACAGAAAGAGAAATGTAAGGAAATACATTATATGAAAGGATATATATGAAAGAAGGAGATGTAAGGATATGAAAGGATGTATATGAAAGAAGGATATATAAGGTTATGAAAGGATGTATATGATAGAAGGAGATGTAAGGATATGAAAGGATGTATATGAAAGAAGGATCTATAAGG
>JANIJG010007102.1:26807-37278 GCA_024611175.1 Megaceryle torquata
AGCATTTCCTCGTAAGAGAGATGTTCCAGTCCCTACAGCATCTCCACTGGACTTTCTCCAGCATTTCCCTGTCCCTCTTGAACTGGGGAGTCCAGAACTGAACACAGTACTCCAGGTGTGGTCTCACCAGTGCAGAGTAGAGGGTGCGGAGAACCTCCCTTGACCTGCAGGACACACTTCTTTATGCACCCCAGAAGAGGTCCAGAAGAGTAAGGTCTTTCTAATTACCTTCCAGTTGTGCAAAATACTGTAGTCTTCACATCAGAGAACCAAGCACTTGGGTTCCTTGACTTTCACAGTAGAAAATCTATTTCTTACTTTCCAAGCAGACTCAAAATGTCACTAAGTTTAAACAGTTGATACTCCACAGCCCGAACTCTGACTACAGAGGGAAAGTATAATTTGGTATCTTAGCTTCCAGGCTAGCATGGCTTTAGCTTTCTGAGCTGAATTGGTGCTGAAATGTGTATTGCTCTGGCTGTAGGAAAACAGCTATTCTAGCCTCGGGGAATTTTAAACACAGGGCTTGGAGTCAACTGCCATAAATGAGTACAAAGACAGTTTCTGTGCTAAATGAGAAATAAAATCTTTATTTGGAAGCATAATGGCTCCAATGCAGGGAAGATCAAATAGTAGCTCTTTTCTAGGTATATGTGCATGCATATTTTCATTGGTACTGTCCAGTTTTGGATTACTCCCTCTGTGCTCACCATTCCCTTAAACTATCTCTTCTCCTTGGAGCTAGTATCCTGCCAGAGACTCATCCCTCGCTGTTCCCTCCTCACCCATGGCGACCTGGGATCCTGGCTTCCCTCTTCAGGCATATACACAGAAAACCCTGGGCTACTACACTTGTAGATTGACTTTCCTGAATCCTTTCCCATGAAAACAAAGCAAAAAGTGGAGAAAAGTAATTACCAAATGGAGATAGCCATCATCTCACCCAACATGTCTCATCAACTCACAGAGACAACCTGGCCACCGAGAGAAGAATAGAGTTTTGTGTGCTAGCAAAGTCTTGGAGAATGAGAAATGTAACATATTTTCCAGCAGAGTGAAAGAACAGCTTTTCTCCTTTCAAGTAGAATACGTAACCCTCTTGTAAAATGCTGAGAATATGTTTCCTATTGAAATATATATTTCTCCTTTATTTATATACGCATACAGTAATAGTCTGAGAAAGTGATGACCTCTCCAGAGATTTTTAAGTTCACCTAATGAAATGAGAGCTTACTGCTGCCAGCAGTGGGTAGGCCAACTATGTTACAACTGCAATCAGACTCAGACTACTCTGGGGTGCCTCCCCCTCTCTCTCCTTCCCTCTATCCATCCATTCTCCCGGAGAGGTGGGAGTTAGTTACAGAGCCAAGGGCACTTTCCCACTCCAGAAGCTCACTTTGGCTTAGACAGATCCTGCTCCTACCTTCCTGCCATCAGTTGTGCCTATACCCAACAAAACACTGCTTTTGGCTAAAAGCAGGAGGCAATGGAGGCTGAAAGTACCATCCTCTCCCCTCCCCTGGTGTTGCCTATCTCTGAGTGCTGCTCCCCAACAGCGCAGAAAGGCAGGGCAGAAGCTGGTACAGAGATTGCAATTGCTTTTTTGCAATGACTTGCAATTCTGGTTTGGTTTCCCTGTCCAGAGCTGCCTGGAGGAGTTGTCTCACCATGATTCTGAATCCCATTTCAGCCTGTTTTAATGAGCAAGTGGTCCCTATGTGACCGTCCCCCTGTCCTGCTCTAGCCTGGAGCAGGTGATCCATCTGCACTGGATGTGTAAACTCCCTTCTCAGCCTCAGTGCTGCTATAAAAATGAACTAAAAGCCTTTTGAGAGAGGAGCTAAGGGACAGATGACCACAGACTGCTTGCTCTGGTGTTCAAAAGCCTGCACTTGGATAAGGAAAAGGAGTGGTGAGACCAGGGCCGTTGCTCAAATCAGAATGAACTCATTAGATACAGCTCATATACTGCCAAATTCAACAAAACATACAAAAGACATCAGAGAATCGTAGAACTGTGTTGGCTGGAAAAGGTCTTTAAGATCATCAAGCCCAACCATTAACTCAGCACTGCCAAGTTCACCAAGAAGGCATGTCTATTGACACAACATCTCCATGTCATTTAAATACCTCCAAGGATGGGAACTCCACCACTGCCCTGGGCAGCCTGGGCCAGGGCTCTGACAACCCTTTTGGTGAAGACTTGTGCTGATGAGCATATAAGATTTGCACTTGGTTTCCCTGACCCACTGTAGAGGCCTTCATTGTGCTGCTGTTGGTGCTACCAGCCCCAGTAAGATACCTGTGATCCCACAAGGTAGTTTCCTACCCACAGCTCCTGTGGAAAATGGGGCTCGGTGGCGTGGACAGAGGGGTCTGAGCAGAAGTGGTGAGGAGCCTGAGCACTCACTGCATCCTTTCCCAGAAGCTGTGATACAGCAGCTGTGGACTCAACTTCAAGGGGGTTCCTATGGCATTGGCAAGAGCAGGAGAACAGAAATCAATGTAGCCTTGTGTCCTATTTGATTAGTTCTGTTCTAGCTCAAACGAGGACACCATGATAGCAAGGAGCAGGGCCATAGCTACCAATAAAAGAGGGCAAATCCCCAGGTAATTCCTCAAATGTCACATGGGCGACACCAGTGATCCTAGCCCAGGGACAAGCCTGATTCCACTGACAGAGTAGCACAGAAGAAATTTCTTCAAGATGGAAAGGCCACCCTACTTCTTTAAACCTCCCAGGCTTCTCCAAGGGCCCAGGTGATCTACCATAAACACTGCTGCCATTGAGCACATTATTAACTAGGTTATTTTGGAGCAGAGCATAGAGAATTCACTAAATCTTTGGCCTTAGCCCCAATCTCTTGGTAGTGGATGAGAATGGCAGTGAATAAAACTATCCTGGAAACCAACTGGCTTGATAAGAAGAGCCTTGTAGGAGGCAGAGCGAGTAGCTCACGCTCAGCACTTGAATCTCCCCCTCCTCTGAGCAGTTGGCCTGTGCGGTCCCTCCCTGCGTGGTCAGGAATGAAATGCCATTGCTGGCAGGCAGCTTGAGGGCCATCCAGCTCGTAGTCTGGCATTTCAGGTCAAGGTGGCTGCAAGAGATCTTCTGCTACTTGAGTTCATTTTTAGAACAGAGGCACTGCTCCCCGTCAGCATCACTGGGATGCCTTTGGATTGTCAGTAGGCAAGGAGATAAAATAGACTAACGCCTTCCTGCCGTGACACGCGTGAATTTCCCTGATGTGCAACAGCTCTTAATTTGAGGAATATCGGGACTTAATAGATCGACCTCTTTGTGCTGAATCCTCAACTGAGGGCAGTTTTTAAAAATAAATCACCCGTGCCGGGGACAAATTACGACTGGTTGTCACAATTGGCTATTATGTAAAAAACATATGCACAAAGAAACAACTTTGAGGCCGTTATTCTCCTTTTTCAGTCAGATTCTCCTTTTTTTGAGCTTTTTGTATCCTCAAGTGAACGATAAAACCCAAACAACAGGTAAATTTTTAGAACGATGATGACAACAACAACAACAAAAAAGAAACAAAGGAAGCTGGCCTCATGGCTTATTGTATCTGGATCTTGTCAGAGGAAATGCTATAACTTGCAGATGTGGCTGTGTAGGTGTGCTGTCAGCACCCACTGAAAACTGAGTCCTAAAGAGAAGAAAGGGTTTATTTCATGAACTACATGTGAATATGTAATACGTTCTTTTTGGTTTGGTTTCTTTGTTTTGCTTTGTTTTGTCAATATTATCAAATCCACTAGTTGTTAAATCCTTAGGCAGTAAGGTGAAAGCCAAAAATGAGAAAGGCCAGAGGAGGAAGAAAACTTCAAGTGCCAAATTGAGTGGGTGTTAGCTGGGCAATACCCCTGCCTGGCGGTTCCCAAAACAAAAACCCTGCTCTTTGCAGTGGTGAAAGTTTAGCATGGAAGATTTTCTCACACCCCAGAGATGCTGCGTTAAGGGAGAAGTTGAGGAGTCTGACCAGCCTAGCAGTACTGGTGGCTAGAAAGGAGATAAAACAGAAATAGAGAGAGGCAAGAAAAGGATATTCAGCTCTCCTCAGGGCTGTTCTGTGCAGTTTTTAGCCATCACTGAGTAAATAATTCTCATAAAGAAGTCTTCTGGGCGCCCCAGTGCTCAGTTCCCAGCAGTACTAGGGAAAGATTTGGCAGATACTTGGGGAAACTGCCATGTTAATGTGGGTTAAGACACTCAGGGTACCTCTGGAGCATCTATGACAGTCCTATTGCTGTGCAAAGAATAGCTAAGCAGAGAAATCTGTCTTCACTAAGCTGCACAGGGATATAACAAAATAATTGCTAAAGCCCATGTGGAGCAGCCACTGTAACAACTCATGATCTTATTTGGCTATTCTCACATCTTATCTTAAAACTTAGAAGCTTTCCTCTAGCTGCTCTTAGAATACAGACAGCCTGATGGGATTGTGTCTAAGGAGCTGTACGCTGGGAAAAAATAAGCACTCTTGCAACAAGTTGTAACAGCCTCCAGCTCCCCCAGGTATCAGACTGGATCAATATGAATTAAGGACTGTCATCCCACTTCGGCCAGGGCAGAAGGGCACACTAACCACATCCTTGCAGGGAAGCTTTGGTGCTGTCTTGCTGAAGTATATGTCATACTTAGAGCACTCTGTATCCTGAAATTCCCCAAATCCAGCTTCTCTTTTGAACTCACAGGTTGTAACCGAAACCAACAAGAAGCTCTATTAAACATTACCCTTACCTAATTGAATATATTAGTTGTACATAGCAATTACGTTCTCCTTTTTACAGTATAGTAAAGCACTTATGGTATAATAAAATCTACCACACAGTGCTCAACAGCCTAGTGTGTTGAGCAATTCAGTTTTTAGTGCCTCTCGTAGGTTAGGAATTGATTTTAATTGCCTGGCATAAATCATATAGTCCTACTGTAGAGACCCTTATTAGTTCCCAGGCAGGGCTGGGTTTAATCCTATATATTCATGGGGAATAAGAAGCAGAATGAAAAGAAAATCACTTTCTGAAAATTTACTTCTGAGGAAGAGAGATTTGTTCTGAATTCAATGAAAACGCAACAAATGTCACTCACATTAGTCAGTATAATTGTCATAAGCACGGAGATGCGGAAAACTGGACATCACCACACAACCTCAGGCACTGCAAAAGCTTAAAGGATACCTCAGCAAGCTGTGTGAGACTGACAGCAAAGAGAATTTGCAGAAGAGATAGAAATTTCTTCTCTCAGAGAAATTTCCGCCTGTCAGATTTTCTGTGCTGGCACAGTTTAGCCATTTGTCTTCGTAGTAATTTAAGTAAAATGAAAACTAAACCTCAAATCAAACCAAGACAACCCATGTTTAAGAAAAAAAACCCAAAAACAAACAAGAAAAAAAACCAAACCAACCAACAAAACAAAAAACCCCCAAAACAAAGCATGCAAAGTAGATAATTTATTTGTTGTTGTTGCCCTATTATTGAACTTTCTTTATCAAATTTTGACCTCTGGAAAAAATACCCAGCATTTTAAAGAATGAAACTGAATTGGAAATGGTCTGCACATGACTGTGAGCCACCGTCCAGTTAGTACACTGATGGTAACACCAGTTTTTGTCCATACTACATAATAGTTCCTGGGAGAATACAGGAGAGAGATCTGCACCTCGTGTCTTTGAGCATCTAGATCCCAACACCTCGTGTCTTTGAGCAGCTAGATCCCAACACCTCGTGTCTTTGAGCAGCTAGATCCCAACACCTCGTGTCTTTGAGCAGCTAGATCCCAAATCCACTTCCACTCAATATTGATTTGCATTTTTGTACAAATATCAGTCGTGACACTTCACAGCTGCAGGACTAAGTCCCCTCAGCACAGCAGCATTCTGATCTATCATTAGCATTTGCATGAGGAAGAAGCAGAAGAGGAACACTCAGATACCACAGAAATGAGTTCAAGGTAGGAGCAACATTTAGGGTGACAGAAATTTTTGATTTAGTTGTCAGACTTTATAATTTCAAAGTTATACTTAAAGACTCAATACCTTTTTTTTTGTGTGTAAACAGAAGAAACATCATTCAGTTAAAAAACCTGAAATAATTTGGAGAGGGAACCGGAAAATCATTTACATGTAATTAATCCCATAAATTTCCCACTTCTCAAAATATTTAATTACTCCATTAATTACTTCATTACTGGACTATCAGCTGCACATTTATCAAGGTGGGAAAGGCTAGGTCATCATTTTTAAAAGCACGTTATACAAAGGCAAGTTAACCACCACATGCAGACTGGCTTTTAAAGTTCACGGTGCCGTTATAAAGGTCACAGTCATACTTAGTGAAAATTGAATCATGCCGAAGTCGATACAAAAAGACATATTGTCTTTCTTCAATAAGGAGCTTTTAATGCTGTGCCAGTTTATTTACCATCAAACTCTGCAAAGTCAGCGAGCTAATAAAGAATTTAGGATTTATGGGCCCTTTAATTCAGCAAAGAAAAAATAGTTAGAAAGTGACAGACTAATAAGCCAATTATCTGAGGAATGTTTTGTTTATATGGCAAAAATTACAGGGAGATGGATAATAAAAATACCTTCAGTAACCAATCTATTCCTACATTAAAATAAACTCATTTGTGACTACCGTGCTACAGAAAGCACCATTAAAATGGTCAAAGTTCTTCCCTGATGCCAAACAAAAACGCTTAACCAGGGCAATATACAATATTAATATTGTTTTATGGTCAATTTATGTCTAGACACAAGCAATAAGAAGTGGAAGGATACTACAGAAATTACAGCTTCTATACAGGAAACTGGAACAAAGCCCCAAAGGGTTTGTACCTGCATTTGTCTTATTCCACAGTTAGAAATTATTCTTTTTTTCCCTATTAGGTATGGGAATATCTAAATTATTACCTGTTTTCTCTGCACAAAGAACTCTGGGGAGGGAATAATCTGACAGCTTCTATATTAAAAAATACCTGAATAAAATTTTGCCTTTTTTTATTTCGCTAACATAACCCAACCTTCCTGCGCTTCGTGCCGGCCCACAAACGAACCGCATGAAACAAACCGCAAGCGTTCGCAGATCCTGACTTAATAACATGATGTAAAGGACCACAAACATATAATTAAGTTCTGCTGAAAATTACAGAAATGCAGGCCACCAAGTCCCTCCAGCAGTCAAAAAAGTAGTATGGCCATATTTTCTGATTTGGCATGAGGTAGGAAAGAAAGTTGAAGCCCTGGTTTTTCATTTTGGGGACATTTTTAGAGCATTTCTGCATTAATAATTATAGGAAGGCATTATAGTTCCAGTCTGAAAGAAAATAATAAAATCCCAATATATATTTCACATATAATTAATCCAATACATTATTTCCTCTGGGCATTGACTTTACTAAAAATAATACAGATAAGGAGGTAGGAACTTCACAATCGCCTCAGTAGGTCATGGGAAAAATGTTATTAGAAAACAATATTCTTGGGATTTTCTGAAAAGACTAGTGGCTCTGAATGCCCTAATTTGGGTCATTTATCACTATTTAGGCATAAAGGTTTGCACAGTTAGAAAATGTGCTCTTCATTTTCTAAATGCAAGATTCTTCAAGACTGAAGAAGCTGGACATTGGGAAATGAAGACACACGCATCACTTTTGAAGTTCTTGGCTGAAATTTTAGTTTGAGTTGGGAAAAGAAAGGAAAAAAAAAATCATAAACTAATTCCAGTGGCCACTGTGTAATCTTTGGACTTCCTTAGACCTAGCTTGTTCCCATGAAGGAGCTCCCAGGAAACCAAGATATGTTGTTCTTAGCAGACTACAGGGAATTCTTATTAAAAAGTTACTTGTTTTTCTCCAAGAACTCAAATTTTGGATGAGTTGCTGAGATACAGTGGCCAGAGCTAGCCTGTCCTGTTTGTGCTCCTCAAGCTGTTAGTAAAAAGATTAGTGTTTGCTTAAAGGAAATCAAAATCAGAAAAAGAAAATGTTAATACTAAATACGTCTGATTTTTACAGTGGAATTTTCCACTTACCAGAGAAAATGGCAGCAGCCAGGGAAGGATGTGGCATCACAGCTTTGTTTTTAAATTAGTGGTAACTGGAGAAGATTAAAGAAATTATTCTTGTGGTTTAAGCAAAAGAATCAAACTATCCTTTTATTGAAATATACTCGTAGTTCTACTATGCACAAAATCAGACTACTAAGGTGATCCCTCACTAAAATAGTAGTTTCATGGTTTTCTCTCCTGCTTTTATGTGTCTGCAGTATTTTTTTTTTTTCTTTTTTTATGAGGCAACAGAGGCACACTTTCACTAATCTACAAGATGTTGTATAGCTGGGGAAAAAAAATGTTATTATTTCTTTATTATTATTTTATGATATTCTTTATTTCTCACAGTGGCAAATCTCTTACTGTCCATAGATCACAGAATCATTTAGGTTGGCAGGAACTTGTTGAAATAATCTTGCCCAATCCCCAGGACCAGATCTGATGTAGGTTAGCAAGTCAGATGTTCATACCAGAACTGCCATCCACTGCAACAGGGTGGAAAGTAGGATATACAGCAATAATTTTTATGTTTTCAGACTGAAACTGCTGTACAATGCTAACAGAATAATAGGTGTTATTCATTTGGAGATACAAAGCATAAAAGAGAGGTCACTATTATGCCATATGATGTAACCACACTAAATAAAGAAGTCCTCTCTCTTAGACCTTTATCTCCTTCCCTGTATCTGTAGGTAGTTGTGCTGATTTTAAGCACGCTGCTGCTGTCTGTGATCTGTCTCTCTGATACCCTCCCAGCTCTCCCATTGATCTCGTACGACTCACAGCGACCCATCTCCACTTGCTGGAAGTGGCAGAGAAGGTACAGCAAAGAAATATATGGGCCAGGATGTAGGCATAGCAATGAAAGCAATTTTCTTGAGAAGCCACAGAAATGCAACGGAATGAGATGGAAAAAATCCTCAATTTCTGCAGAGCCTTCCTGCTGTTTCACTAACAGTTGTCCACTGACCTTTCAGAACAGCTATTGTCTTCCTTTTCCCTTCGCACAACCTTTGATTATAGTATTCCACAAACAGCTTAGGAATGGGGTGATTGGCAGGTGGAATCACCAATCTTTTGTAAAAAATATCTACATGAGACTTAAATCTTTTACAGAGGCACTGAGTGATTTTCTATAATAACTCTATATAGTCCTCAGTGAGGGGGGGGTGGGAAACAGGGCTGACAAACTCAGTTCCAGCATGCCAAAACTTTCAATAAACAGACTTTTCAGTAAGCTCCCGTTCTGGAGAGGAACCTCTGTGTAGCACAGAAAGAGCGTGGGTACTTTTACACTAAATGACTGAAGAAAATCCATTTGTGAAGTAAAGGATCTTGAAGGGGGAAACAAAGAGATCAAGAGATGCCTCTCACCGGGGTTTTTATAGGCAAACATTTAATGATGAGCTCACGGACAAGTGCCTCTAATGTGAAAAAAGGAGAGAGAACAAAATTTGAGTACAGAACTGCTGACTGAAATTAGCTCATGGATATTAACATGAGAGCTTTGTGAGGGACCTGAGCAACCTGCTCTAATTAGTCCCTGGCCGTGGCAGGGGGTTGGAACTTGACGATCTTTAAGTTCCCTCCCAACCCAAACCCTTCTATGACTCAGTCCGTTTTGACAAAGTAAGTTTGCAACAATAAAAAGGCAGCAGAAACAAGGACAGGGAAAGAGAAAATGTTTTACAGCAACAGCTTTAAAGGATTTAAAGATTTCCTCTCTCAGTTTCATTGCAGGCAGCTCTGCTTTTGCCCAGACAGGTAAAAGCAGAGCTCAGTTTTGCAAGTGCCTGCCCCAGGCGAGGAAGCACAGCCCCAACTTCTTGTTACTCCTCCGTGCATCAGGACTGCATCGGGAGTGCTGCTGAAGGCGAGCGGTCCTTAGCAACGCGACTGCTGTCACGGCTAGAAACCAGGCAGCGTCTTGGCAAGCTTCCCCAGGCTACTCCAGCTTAAGTGCCTCCCAAGAAAGGGGTATTTTTTTTTCACCAGGGAAAGGCCAGCTCTGTCCACGTGCCTAATGAACTCCCAATTCCTTCAAAGAGGCTGTTGACACAGCTGCCAATTAATGCCATTTGTGATGTACACAAATGACTACAAAGTTTTTACTCGGGCCAAACAGCACGTGGGGTTTCGGTCATTACTGTCGTAGGTTAAATTTAAGCCTGTGACAGGGAAGAGATGTGAAAGGCTCTTTAATTTGGGGTTTTTCCATCCAGTGCTGGAAGTATTTCCAGGGATGGTTTTGAGGTCTATATACCCAGTTTATACTGCTGTAAAAAATGATCAAGTCACCAAAGGTCTGTGTTTCACAGAATGGTAGGGGTTGGAAGGGACCTCTGAAGATCATCAAGTCCAACGCCCTGCCAGAGCAGGACAGAACTAGAGCAGATCACTCAGA
>JANIJG010007103.1:1610-27804 GCA_024611175.1 Megaceryle torquata
AAAAGCCGCTCTGCCCCTGAACTTGTGTGATAAAATAATCTTGCCTGTTTTGTTTCTCTTCCCAATTTTTTTTTTTTTTTTTTTTTTTTTTTTTTTTTTCAGTGGGAATACATTATTTCCTTGCTTATACTCTTTAGATCCCATAATTATTGTTTAACTGGGTAACTGTAGAAGTAATAATTTTGGATATATCAATTACAGTTGATATAAATCTTGGTGCATGACATGGTAAATGGTCCACTTGTTTTCATTAACTAGTAACAATAATCTTTTACAGCTCAGGCCGAACTGAGTTGTGAAAAATGTTAAATGTGTATAGTGCAAAAGCATCCTTTTAATAAAAAGAAAAAACTTGTACAAAATGAAAGTTTTAATTTGCCTTTTGATGACAGAAATTTTATTTTAAATTTAGCAGCAGAAAAAGCAATTACTTAGGGGTTTTAATATAGTTGTTTATTGAGAGGTGTAATAGAGTTTGAGTCTTTAACATGGATAAAGGTGAAGTATATCATGTGGTAGTGTCTAACCTATAAATCAAAAAGTTCAATTAATCCCATTTAAATGTAGTTAAGCAATAAAGTGTATATTACACTTACAGATAATTTATTGCAATTTTCAAAAAGCTGCTTAAACACTGAGGCTTTGATTAAGGTCTGCATTTAAGTGCTCAAATATACTATTACTAATGGAGTTGCAGGGCAAAAATATATATAAAAAGGTGATGTATCATCTGAACAGTTTTATCTTTCACTGATAACTGGTAATCTTACATGTATAAAACACAAATTATAAAGTTATGTCTTTTGGACATAATCTGCTTTTCAGTCAGAGGTTCAGCAGCAAGGATGTGAGAGTTAAGATGATAATCCTAGAGCATTTTTAAGTGGACTCTCTTCTCTAGCTGGAAATATATGTTTTTATTATTGTGCCTCAGGAAAGAAATAAAGCCAATGAACTTCTTATTTAAATGCTGGATTAAGTCCTGAATGGCTGAAGTGCCTAAGCCAAGACAACAGGTTGATGAGGAAGGAAAGTAGCAGTGATTGTCTTGGTACCACAGTGAACAGCTTGAGTGCTGTCTGAGAAGAGAAGCACATTCCTGTCATGAGCATTGTAGGAAAAGTGCACCCTGTAGACACTAATTTCTTTCACTAACAGAGTTGTGTACTCTGCTCTTTTAAAGTCATATTCAGCCCGTGAAATCCTTAGCTCCTCTGTTACATTTATGATGCAATGAACTACATAGTGTTTGTTTAGTGGCTTCTTTTACATCAGTGACATTAAGTTTAATTACCCTAAATTTGTTATACTGAAAGTTTAGAGCAGCACAACTCCCTCTGAAGAGGTGTTTTTTAAGCATTCAGACATTTGTGCATTTTGTAAGATTTTAGTAAGTTAAACAATATATTTCAGAAAGACACGATAACAAGTTCTTTTAGGGAAACCTAAAAATTCCTGACCAGCAGCTCTGAAAAGACTAACTTACATGATGTCTGGCAGCAGTGTGTGTTTTTCCATTTTTTCTGTGCAAGACTAACGATCATGACCTCTTGGAGCCATGTTGCAGGGAAGGAAAATGTGATCCTATTCATCATTACTATCACAGGTAGTCTACACTTAGATTCAGTTCTTCAATTTCTGTTTAAAAGAGGAGGTTTAATTTTTTATTTATTTTTTTTAATTGTTTTTGTGTCCATTTTAAGTTGCAGAATTCAGAAAATGCCTTGTCATCTAACTGATGCCTGTTTCCCAGGCAGTATTAAGCCACTTCAGCAAAGCTGAGAATCTCATGTGAAATTGTCATTCTCCCAAACTAAGCCAAGGATTAAGTGGCATGTTGATACCATTGTAATGATAGGATTAGATTGGAATTAATTTGAAGCAATAATAAGGATTTGCTTGTAGCTTATATTTTACATTAGAAAACAAACAAACAATGAAACAACAAATGAACCATTAACTGGGAGTTACAGGCATTGAGATATTCCAGTTAAATATGTGAGACACAAAGAAGGAAAGATTGAAGTCACAACCAGAATGAAGTTTCTTTGAGTCAGTCATCCTTGTAAAAGTTAATTAGGCTGGGAAGGAAAGACTTTGAACATTACTACTTTTCATTGTGCTTCTTTTCCCTTTCTCCTCTTTACTATTGTTCCATATTTTTACATCTCACCGCTATTACAGTGTTCTCTGAGTGGATGTACGATTCAGCACTCTGTTGAATCATAGACATGGCCACATAAAATATTTTACTGCAAGTGGAATGAAAAGAACAGCCACTCTGTTACCACTTCTCTTTTCCTAGCTTGTGTGCCTGAAGCTGTTGGCATGGAGGCTCACTAGGTGTCAGCAAAGTAGTCTAGAAAACAGCTTTTTTTTTTTTTCCCGAGAATTAAAAAATGAAGTTACAGTTAAAATTTCATGCATGTAGCAGAAGCTTTAAAGCATATGAGGTTGTTGTTTTAGTTCAAGATAACCTAACCTAGAGAACCAGTGTTATTATGCTTTCCATGCTATTAGCTCCGTTTTATTTCATAGTCAAACTGCTTTCCATACATAGAAAGCATGAACTGTGTATCTCTAGTGACTATGCATTGCATTTCAAGCAGTAAATGAGAAAGATCATGAGTTAGAAAAATGATCAGTTTGTGAACTTATAAAAATACCCTATCTGCTTGGACATGAGGTGTGCAGTCTGTCATAAGTAACTTTCTCCTCCATTTCCTGTGTGTTATAAAGTTCCATGGTTCTTCTAAAGACACGCAGCCTGTCGTTTTTTTTTTTTATTTTTTTTTTTTTATTCCACTCATTGATAAAACATTCTCCATTTTCTCTGGCTTTCAGCTAGCTTCTGCCACAAAAGATGACATCTGCCTTCACATTCAATGTAATTGTTCTTGCCAGCCATACAGAAGTCATCTTCCACTGGCATGCTTGCATGCTTCATTCTGGCTGATGCTGGGCTTGACAGTGGAATTTTATTTTATTCCTTGACAAACATTATTTGATAGATCATCCTCCCTCAGAACTTTGCCTTTATTTCCCAGTGCCTTTTTAACACTTTGGCTTACTATTAGGGTTGTTTGCAAATGCTTGCCACTCAAACTCTTCAGAACCAAAGAGGTCAGAAAAGCCTTTCTATAAACATCACAAAACTAGTTGTTCCTGTAACTATCATAGCACTAGCCATAGCTTGCACCTGAAGAACAAGTGGCTTCAACTACATAGAATCATAGAGTGTTTTTGGTTGGAAGAGACCGTTAAAGGTCAGCTATTTCAATCTGCAGTGAGCAGGGACATCTTCAACTAGATCAGGTTGCTCAGAGCCCTGTTCAACCTGACCTTGAATGTTTCTATGGACAGGGCACCTACCACCTCTCTGGTCAACTGGTTTCAGTGTTTCACGACCCTCACTGTAAAAAATGTCTTTTTTTTTTATACTTATACTTAGTCATGATATGCAATAAAATGTAACTGATACAATCCACATGTAGGGTGCATAGTTGAATACATTTCGGTGTATACACATTTAAATGTATATAAAAAGTATGGGGGTTTATAGATTTTTTTAGATACTTGGTATATGACTCTCTTAAACAGAATTTTATTTATTTATTTATTAAACCAAATGCTTTGGTATCCATGTACAAGTGATTGCTAAATGACTAAGGGAAATATCTCTGGAAAGTGGAGCTTATTTCTGTATTTATTTCTGGAACTGATTCAGTCTCTGTCTAAGCAGAAAAGCAGATATATTGGCTTATTGTGGAGGCTGAAAAGTTCACCCTCTGTCTGGTGAAATTTGTTGAGTTAGAGATGTATGATGATATAAGGCAAGAAGCAGTGACCCCTGAGGCTCAACAAAGAGTCCCAATAAAAATTAGTTGTCCAAGTCTAAGGCTATGCACTATTAAATATGGTCTGTGAAACTGCTCTGTAATGTTAAACTATGGCAAATATTCATGAGGATGCATCCTCTAAAGAACTAATGTAGTAAAAGGAGCATATTATCTATTTTGACAAAAATAGCATCTATTCCAAAAATAAGCAACATAGTATGGAAAATGAGTGATGTTATTTTTGAGAATACAAAAATGATGGGACCTTCAGTGTCAATAATACAAGAGAGGGAATCTTCTAGGTCTTAAGCTGTGACTGAATAAGTGGCTAAGTGTAGCTCATAAGAACTGTATTATAAATTTGTGGCTTTAGCTGTGTATAGCAATATGGGAATAAAAATTAAAATCTTTATAATTTTCCAAAAATAACTTTTAAATATCCTGAAAACCACCATAACTGAATGAATGCTTGCTTGGTTGTTCAAGAGGTATGTTTTCGTGTTTTTGAGAAAATTATCTTCTCAGGTCTGGCATTAGTGTATGGACATGTCCTGCTTTAGACATAACAAATAAGATCAAATAGCTATATGTAGCAGATTGCATTCTGAGGAGTGGGTCTTGCTATCTGTGTAAATCAAGTGTACCTATTCTCAGGCCCCTTCAAATTAATATCTTCTTAAGAAAGGTGTGCTAGTGATAAAAATCATTAACAGTCTTGTTTTCAGATCACTCAAATGCTGTATCACAGTGTTTTTTGGGCCTAAGGTAGGGGTTTGCTGTAAGAGAATTCAAGTCATGCTGGCACTGTTCATTAGACAGCAAAGGGATGTTTCTTAAACCTAGCACTGATGTAAGTGCCCTCAATGATAGCAGTGAGAGTGCCGTTGCTTTGTCTATCCAGATGGCTTTGGAACACTGTAGGAAATAATTTCTAATATTGTAAGAAATACCCTAGGGCTTATTGTAGAATTCTGAAATCAATTGTGCTGGCAAATGGAAACCAGGAACAGCTAATAGCATGTGTAGCATGATCACTACATGTTGTCCATTCAGCTTTTGATGCACAGAAACTCTATGGTGTCAGAGGTAATATCGTTAATTATCAAGAAAGTGAAGGAATAGTCAAGCAAGAAAATAGTTGTCACTTGGAACCAGGCATACCAAGCTAAGCTAGTGAAGATTCTCAGGGAGAGCTAGTAAGGGACTCATGAGTTCTGTTTGTTTGTATGTGTGTCTTCTGTGAAGCAATCAGACTTCAGTTTCAGGAATATGAATAACAGATGGGCATCCCATACAAAATATAGTGGGTTCTTTTATTGAGGTGAGCAGCCTTCCATCATCTTTCAGATGTTTTGTGCTGTCAGAGGTACCATGGCTTGGTCTCCAGGCAGGTAAGCTTTGGAAAAAGAAGGAAAAAGCTCACTGCAGAGAAACTGGTAGCAATGAGTCATAAAGATTTGACTTGCTTTTAATAATTTTGATTTCTTAATTTGTTCAAGCTTACTTTTGTATGCAAAATATATCTTAAATTCTGCATGTTCTGGCTTCCTGAACTCTTCAGATTTATTTTGCTGCTTTAGCTGAACAATCGTAATGTAAAATGACAATAGTATAATAAAATTTTGGGGTTTGTGTTCCAAGTGTACCTCTACTCATAAAGACATTTATTGAGGTGAATTAAGAGCATGGTTTGGGCCTTTGCTGCTATTTATTTATTTGAATGTGCATAAAAGAATATTTTAAAGCTAGATAATTAGGCAGAACTGTGTTATCATTGCAGATTACTTTCCTGGCAAAATACAAATTTGTTAACTAAATTCTTACAGACACTGTCCCCACTCTAAAAGGAAAAAAAGAAGATTATGCATACCTTTGAATGCAACAGCACTTGCGGGGGGGGGGGGGGGGGAAAAAAAAACAACCAAAAAAAAAACCAACCAACCAACCAAAGAAAACCCAAAACAAAACAAAAAAACCCCACAACTTCTAGCATTGAAGATACTAGCCTGAAAAGTTTCCTTGAAGTTATTGTTTTTTAAAACCTCTGAGTACATTGTTGTTTTGCATATAGTATGTTTACTATGAAATCTTATTTTTAAAGCACTGCTAGTGTTCCATATTTCTCTCATTCCCCTTTCATTATTAATATAGTACAAGAATGTGAAAGGAAATATAGTAACAGCTTAAAAGAAACACTGAGGATTCAGAATGTTTTTATGTCTGAGATGTAAAACATAGAAAAAGGTGAAATCCTTGATATGACTGTCTGTTGAATCAGTGCTTGAAAGGCACGTGTGGAAGTGGCTTTTAAAAATGAAAGGTCTTAATCATAAGGTATTTGAAAATGAGTAATATTTACAGAGAGGCTGTATGCAAGCATGAATCACATGTTTTCTGGGGATACATAAACCCAAGCCCAACCTGTCTTGGATAGTCTGTAGTCAGGGGATAGATATTTGAATCAATTGAAGAAAAGATATTACACTATTTAAGATCAGTGTAGTACAGCTGAGTTTCATCCTATCTTTGAGGAGTGCATTATGTTACTGTACTGGTTGATAGGAAACTTTGAAGGCATTGTCAACTTAACTATAGAAAATCTGCAGGAGAGAATTATTCTTTATCTATTTCTAATGACAAATAAAAGTGGCATTGTCCTGGTTTGAGTGAGAACAGAACTAATTCTGTTCAGTGATTTTACTTTTCAGCTCAGTTCTAACTAGCTGCACTGTCTGAAGTTAGCAGCCTGTTTTCACAGGCAGTGTCTGCTGCTGGCAGTGATAACACCTCATGGTTAGAGTGACTACCAAGGATTGGTGTGCAGACCAAGACCACTGCTGGATCTTGTGTGCCACACTGGGGGGTGCAGGAAAGTGAAAGGCTGCACCTGCAGGGAGGATTGGACAAGGATAGGTGACCCCAAACTGACCAACGAGGTATTCCAGCCCATATATGTCATATTTGGTAGAAAGCTGAGGGATCTGGAGGGTCTCTAGCTCTTCTTCCCTCTTGGACCGCTTTGCCAGCTTATATATTTGTATATATTCAATTATTATTATTATTATTTTCATTTTAATTAAAGCTGTTCTAGTTTCCTTTTCTAATCGCCAAGTCTCTCTCTCTTATTCCCTTTCTCTTCCCCTTTGGGGAGAAAGGAGGTTAATAGAGAGTGTCTGTTACAGGTCTAAGGGACTGCCCTGACCCTAAACCATGACAGGCATTAAGAAATGTAAACTCCAAGCCGGTGCAGTACTTCTGAAAATTGTTATATCTGGAACTGACACTACTAGCTAGAAGCAAAAAGTTGTTGGTTTAAGCCATAGTGCCTTGAACCTTATATGCTAAAATCCACAATTAACAGCAGAATAGCTGTCTTTTCTTAAAAGACATCCAGGTTCCTTAAGAAGCACTCCATATGATGCCAACACACTGTAAGGAAATATAGAGGTGGAATGCAGTTGACCACAGAAGACATGGGGAATGTTTGAGTAGAAACTGGTTGAGTGAATGCAGGCCACGTAGCAAGTATTAAACTTTATAGAAATCCTCTGGACTACCTTGCCTAGTAAAACTATGTAGCAATTAAACCTATTCCTTTCCAGCTGCTGACACTTTTAAGAACATTAGCCATAGCTGATAGCGAAATCTATTTGATACTTCAGGCAAGGTACTATTTTTGCAGTTTCTGGTATCTTGGCCAAATTTTTACAGCTGAGGGTGAAACGATGGTTTACGTGTGCAGTGCGGAGAGTTGTGAGGGCTGTCATTAGCATTTACACATGACTTGTTCTTCAGTTTTCCTCTGACTATTCCAGTATGCTGACTTGAAACACGTTATCCACAATGATTTCTTGTGACAACTCCTTGAATGTGAGAAAAATGTCATGCTTCTTCTCAGGGTGCACTGGTCATGTACAGGTGGACGAAGGTACCAGCTGAGAGGGGAGCAGCTGAGAATGTCAAGAAAGAGAATAAAAGAACAGAGAATAAAGCTGAGATCAGCCTATGGAAGAGGTAGAGGACAATATAAGGAAGATCCAGGGCACAGGGAAGAAGATAACAACAGAGATGAAGCAGGTGGAGAAATGAGGTAATAAAATCAATGTAGGAGCCTAGAAAAAGGAACAGCCTATTTCAACAGCTATAGGCTTCTATTGCAAAGTATGGCTTTCCACCAGTGAGTCCTGTATCTTGATATTAATTTATTGGAAGAAGAGTGGGAGCAAGACTTAGCAGTTATAAGTGTACTCCCCCATATGTTGGCTTTATTATGAAATTCCCTGATGTTAACTTCTTGGTAGTTAATCACCCTCAAGTGTTTGCTGCTGTTTTGTAGTCTCCATTGGGAGCCACTAATGAGCTCTGTGTTTCTTTATTTCTTTCATGCAACCTATCCCTGGTCAGTTTCCCAGCTTATTATCACCTGGCTTTACAATTTTAAGCTTTTTGTTTAAAACAAACAAGAAAACCAAACCCTAAACATTTTAATATAAATAATGCATTTACTGTTTCAGTTATTTTTTTTTCCTACAATCTTTTTTTTTTTTTTCTGAAATGATAGAACACAAAGGAGTGAAATGACTAAATGTGTGCATTTAGATTGTTTCTGTGGATTCTCCTTTGTTCAACAGCTGTTGTTTCTATGGAGTAGTTACTGTTGCTATGTATTTTTTCTCTTTGTGGTGCCAGAACATGACTAGCCGGGTCAACATGCTCATGGTGTTAGTGAGGAATAACATAATTGCTGCTTGATTAGAGGAGGTATTTTAGAAACAGCTTTCTGAGTTAGAAAAATCCCTATAATGTTTAAATTTCTCTAGCAATGGCATAATGATGAGTAATTAACTAAACAAGGCACAGTTAATTGTGATGAGGTAACAACCTTTATATTGCAAAAAAAGGCAGGGTGGAAGTAAATCTGAACAATATTTGATACTGTGGTGTCGTGAGCTTTGCTTCTACTCAGAGTGCACTTATGCATATCAATCTAAAATCTCTAAAGCAATGAAGCAGTGATCCTTTAATGATTTTAATCAGTACTACACAATCAGACAGGTTAAGCAGTTACCTGCCATAGCTGAATAAACTTGACTTAAAAGCACCCCCTCTTCTGTCTGTGTTCTCATGTGTGCGCTCAGATGGATGCACTTTCACCTGAAGGGTATGCAGATACCTGACAGCAAGCTTCTGGGAAGTGTTCCGAGTCATGAAACTTTTAACAGTTAATGGGAAGTTTCTCACAGATGCAAGAGGAAGAGAAATGAAGAACGCATCACCAGCAAAAACTGGCATGTGACAGCCTCTACCAATTTACTGTGTTGTATTCGACCACTGACTTTTGGCCATGTGCATTGCCTTTTATCATTCTGAGAAAGGCTGAATATAACCCATAAACTAGCAAAAAAAGAAATATTGTGCTTCTTATTTTTTTTGTACAACTTCACAGACTGCTGAATTTGTAAGTCATTTAGATCCCACAGCCTTGCAGTTTAGAATGTGCTTGAGCACATTCTGAATTTTGAGCTTGTGCATTGTGAATTTTGTCATCTTGAATATCATACTGACAGAGAAAGTGCCTTGCCAAAATTCCTAATGGAGCCAACACAATGTAGTATAGAGATGAAGCAGCTCGGAGGTGAGAGGAGCTGATCTGCACTATCAAGTACTGCTGTGGCTGAATCCTGACCCCACCACATGGGCACAGTTTCAGGCTAGTTCAGGAATGTCAAGAAATGCCTGTCAGCAGAAAGAAGTCATACTTCCAGCATTCATTTTAGTGAAGGCTTCTGCAAATACAGATTTGCCTCTGAATTACTAGAGAATACTGTTTCCGAAGAGAGGGCGTAGCACCTTAGAGTGGGAAGTAGAGCTTGAAGGGTAAGTTCTGTCAGGGAAGACAGTCCTCATAGGTCAGACTATTTAGTTAGTTTTAGTTATACAGCAGTATAACTAAAAGGGTTTTAGTTTAGTTTTAGTTATACAGCAGGATGAAAACTCAGCTGTTTGCACAAAGTCTTATAATAGAAATAACTGTAAGATCAACAGGGTTACAGAGTATCAACAAAGGATTTGAAACAAATGCTCTCTGCCAGCTGTGCCAGTACACCATCCTGCACCAAATGTCTAATGTGCTCGGGGCGATACAGTGATCACATTGTACTGAGATCATGGGCATCTGAGGACCATTATTAAACTGTAAATGCTCGATATCCACTGTTTATCATTTCCTGTTTGCTTTAGACTTAGAAGTTCATTAAAATGCTACAATGTGACCTTTAGATTTTTGAGAGGTATATTTTGCTTCAATATTTTGTTAAATTTTTTTTTCTGAAATGAGATCTATGCTTGGAAGAAATTGTAATAGGGACAAGCCTGTTATCATGACATGTGAACAAATGTGTTGCCAGAAGCATGTTTAAAAATGTGCTACGGTTTTATGGACCCAGTAAACAGACATAGCTCCTAGCTCCTGCAAACCGAGATGACAGATATTTGTTTAGAAATTTAAAAAAAATCTATGAAGATAAAGTTTAACTGAAATCCTGATTGAAGAGAGGCCCTCACCATGCATTATAACCAGAATAATTGCATACACCATGGAAAGAAGTGTATATACACTATCAAGGCACCTCAGCATTAGCCAGAAAAACTGAAACTGCTGTCAAGACATGATCATACTTTGATAAAAATGTACTTCAGAAAGTACTAGAAAAGAATAAAAATGTACAAGCCATGAAAGGACGCCTGAACTGACAATACAGAAGCTAAAGTAAGGTGGGAAAAAAAAACCCCTTTAACTGTTACCTAAAATGATAGACTTCTGGAAATAGCAGTGTCCTGGAGAGAGTGATAATGGTCAGTTTATGTGCCTTTATTCAGAGTGATGATAATTAAAATGGAGAGTCACATATCATTCTTGATGACAAAAAGCTTTTTTGCTTTATGCAGCAATGTCTCCACTTGTGGTTGAGATAGATAATTTGGGACACCAGCCTTTATACGTCTAGTTTGTGATTTCATCTGTGGGACACATGAAACTACTATCTTTGGTAGAGTTACATTCAGTATTTTTTTGTCAGCTTTACTGAATCTCCATTACTGAATTAGTACTGAAGAACTCATCCTTAGAACTTATTTTTTTTTTTTCACATCACTAGACATTATAATGTGTGACTTCACTTGCTACATGTTGATGCTCACTGTGTCCTTGCCTGCTGATGAGATGCTATTCCTGATTCTCTATGAACTATGGCTATTTCATGATCACCTAATAGGAACACATTTCTAAGCTCTCCTGAACACTAGTGGAAAGCCTTATCTTGACTAAAATTTTCCATTTGAAAGGAAAATAGAAGGACAAATTAGGAAAGAGACTGGTATTGAGATATCATTAGAAGCAGCTTTTAAGAGCAAGAAAAATACTGTCAAATTCCAATTTCACATTCAGTCTTCTTGCTGATGTATCCTTATTTTGTGAATGTGATTGAAAACATCACTGATGATGTTTCCTGGTAAACTGGTGAATGACAGAAAGCTGCTGGATAAAAACAGATTAAAATTAAGTTAATAAATTGGTTCATTTGGATCAATGATATTTTGACCTTTGAGTTGAGAGACAAAACAGTAAAGGGCCTGCTCTGGGTGGAAGATTCAGTACCATCATGAAATCAGTTCAATAACTCCATCTTTAAACTTAAGAAAAACAGAGAACTCCTAAATTGTTAATAGGGTGAATACTTGATAGCAAATATTTCTCAAAACTAATATCAGTTGAGGTTCCTTTTACCTAGGTTTTACAGATCTGAAATTAGAGTAGCTGAAGATTAAGCCAGTACAATGTTTACCCTAAAAATATATATATATTTTTCTCTCTGTTCAGGGACAAACTAAGACACATTGTTGCAAGGGCCATAGAAATGGAAGCAAGGTGAAAGGTGTGTTTTGACAAGACCGTGCTACTGCAGAAGTAGGGCTATGAGTAAGGTAGAAGTGATGGCATGGAGGGAAGTCATACAATAAAGTGAGCTTTTAGATGGAGGTGGGACTACTACGTCCTCTTATCTGAGCTAAGCTGCCCTTATTCCTAGTGGCTAGAAATAAACCTGAATGCCAGGTATATAAGTAAATGAGGTTTTAATTTCAGTTGATTTTGTAATTTTATGGATGTTCTCTTTATTTTATCTTATTTCTTTGAGACATACAGCAAAAGAGACAGGGCAAAAGGTATGTACTGTGAATCTGCTGCTGAAACTACATAGTCTCATGTAACAAAACATTTTTGCCTATTTATATTAGGAAAACTTACCAGATAGGAGTTGTGCTTGAGGAATCAGAAGTATGATGCTGATCACTTGATCTTCCCCAAAACTTTCCTGTGTGCAGTTTGAGAGGAAGAGGTGTACAGTTACTCTCTTTGATAAAGATGATGTGTGTACTTTTTTTTCTTTATATGCTAATGTCACAGGGAGTGAAGTGTGTGGGGAAAAATTCCCATTGAAATAGTGTTGTAATGCTGCAGTTTACCATTATATAGTGGAACTATTAGGGCATGGCGTTCCTCCCTTCTTCCTTCTAATTATTTTGGGATATTTGAGAAATACAGCTGGTGGTTTTTCCCTTGTGGACACGCTTATTTTTTGGCAGCTTAACATTGTGGAAAAGGTATTACAGTCTCTTGCAAAGAAGCATGAATTCTTTCTTAATGTGAATGAAAATATCTGTTTGTTCTCTATCCATTTATCCTTTCTGTACTGTTACTTTTTAGTTGGGGGACACCTCACTCCCTGACACTGCTTCTCATCCCCAACCATTTGAAAGATGGAGAAAAAAATTTTGTATCTTGAGGGTTGCACTGATACCCAGAGTGGCTAAAGTTTTATAGGATCAATGTACCTGCAAAAGCTTTTAACATATTACCATAGAGTATTTCCTTGTAAAGTGAGTAAGATTTTTTTAATTTAATTTTGCTACCAATTTGTGGAGCCATTTGAAATCTGGAGATAGGTATATTCTGCTCTTGTAAGGTGTCCCACTGTCCTGAAGTGTGGTAGTGGGAATTGTAATGTTAGAAAGCTTCCTATAGCAAAAACAGAGAACAGGAATGGAGTTTGGGTCAATATTACTTGGGGTCCTATTCAGCTTTTACCATGTTAAATAGTTTACCTTGACTTACCCTGGTACATCATTGGTAGACAGAAATACTAATTACATTGCCACAGCCTACAATAAAAGCTTTGACAGGTAATAGACTACTTTTCTGTCTTTTCTGAAGTGGCTGGTGAAAGAGTTACAGGATCTTCCTGAGCTATAGCAACCATAATGTCTATCAGTCCATAGTTTCTTTCCATAAGGTTAGAGAGTCACTCAGTATTTTGATGTTTCTGTGTTGATGGAAAACAATGCAATGATTATTTAGGGTCAACATACTAGATGAAGCAAGGAGAAGGAAGACAGACTAATTTGACTAGTAATCTGGTCAGCTCAGGAGTACTAGTAACATTTTTTTATAGATAATGAAGTCTTAATACTTACCATTACAGTTTTCATAAGCAGCTTAACATAAGTGTTTTAGGACTGTTTGGTTTTTTTTTTTTTTTTCCAAATTTTCTTTTGTTTTGCTTGGTTCTGAGAGAGAAAATCTGGCCAAAAGCAATCATGCAGAACAATCCATATGTGTCTGAGGCAAATTTTAATTGCTTTTCAAGTAGCCTTTGAGAGTCTAAAATAAAATGTACAGCAATAGATATGACTGTAAGCTTAAAATCAAGGACTTTTTGACAAAATCAATCAGTACGCTGGGATGTGCTTTATGGTGAACTGCAATATTTAATCTCTGTAAATACTAGGCTCTTTTCTAGAAGATAGCCCTCTGAGCAAGTTGTTAATTTTGTGACTACCACCTAATATTGATTTGCTTGACCTGAAATGGTGCAACTGAAGGACAATCAATGCCATAAATATATGGCACTATGTTAATCATTGCCTATCACAGTTCTATCATTAGCCATCTGTATTAATTTTAATAAGTATGTGGTTGGTAAGACCACATTTGTTTTTCTAAATTGGTGCAGTTCTTCTTTAAAGTTTCCAACAGCAGAATCTCTGTAAAATTAATTTCTGCAATTGCCAATTGTAGATGTTATCTACTGAAATCACTGCCTGAAGGGTAACTTCATATTTAGACTTTTATTGTGCATGACTTCTGAGTGACACACTTCTCAAACTGTGACATTTCAACATTAGCTAGTGTGTTGGGTTTCCCAGGATTCTGTGGAAAGAGCATAGATCTTACGAAGTGTGTATGTAGCAATGAGTACTTTTACTTTCTAGGTGCCAGACTGGCAGAAGCTTTTTTGAGGATATTTCTTGCTTAGTCACAGGGAAAATGCAATGTTCAAAGTGGTGGTGCCTAGGCTGACATGATCTGCCCATATGACTTCACGTTGAACCAGAATTCTGCATTGTAAGAGGGACCAGGGAATGAAAATCAGGTCCCGGTGTCTGATGAAGTCATCCTCCTATGTGAGGGATGCTGGCAGTGTTATCTTTTAGTACTTGCAAACTCGAGCTCTTAAGAGAGTTGTCTAGTGTCCCAATTCAGTTCAAATTGGGATGTACTGGTTAAGCATCAGGCTAAAAAGATTTGTTTATGACCTGCAACCAAGACTAACAGTAGAGTCAAGATAAAAATGTATGATGCCACTAGTTAATATATTTAAATTTATACAGCTTCTTCATTTGCAGTTATTTAGTATGTGCAAAAAAATTTATATATTTTTTAAACTCCTGCTTCAATCATCTGTATTTAATGTATTTAACAGCTTCAGGAAATTGCTTTGTTGTTAACCACAGGGTAAACATGTGGGACTCAGGGGGGTTTGCTGGAAAAAGGGTGCCACACTTCTGTACTCAAGTTGTCCAGCAGCAGAAGAATGCAGAACTGTCACTCCACTTGCTCACCTTCCTCAGCAGTGTGGTAGACTTCCAAGCCCTAATCCTCTCATGAGAGAGACAGACTCCATGCCAAATGCATATAAAATCATATAGTGGGTTTGTGGCATGATGTGTGAGTATAAGTCTGCAAATAGCACTCCTTCAGCCTTCTGAGATGCTGCAGTTCCTCTCTTCTCTAAGTTTCTGATAATGTTATATTGTGCTCATTCACGAATAGTTTGGCATTAGGAAAAGAGCTAACATTTTAGGAAGTAGGTGTTCCTTCCCTACGTTTGTGGTAGAATATATATATATAGCATGTTATGTATTATAAACTGCTTCTTTCCACACTACAAATGTCTTGTTGGTCACTGTCTTTATCCTTGCAAAACCTATGTGAAATAATAAAGCATTAGTATGAAATACAGTAAGAAACAAAGGAACACTGAAGATGACTTACCTATATCTCTGCAATAAAAGCATGATTAAGACTGTGTGTGAACCCAGATCTTCTGAGCTGTTATGCAATAAAACCAGACTTAATAAATCCAGAGCAAATTCAATGTGACTACAGTTTTGCCAGGTAAGGTGTTATACTACTACTTATTTAAAAAAAATCCTTGATTGCTAGTGCAGATAACATATAAAGATATCTGTATTTGTCTGTCTTTTCATCTTTCCTTTCCTTGAGCCTTGGAATCTTGAAGAACTCCTGTGGACACTAGATGAAAAATTAAATTTAAAGCAGCTATCTACTATTTTAATGATATTTATATGTAATTAATCTTCACTGCAGCATTGCTAATTCAGAAACCTGTAACCAAGTTGAAGTGATATTTATTTTAAAATGAATCATACCATCATGACGTTCTCCTAATATCTGATACATTACTGGCCACAGAAAGAGGTTTGCTGGTGTCAGTCTCTAGCAGATTAGTATTTGATAAAAAGAAATAAAAACTCTAGAGATGTTCTCAGTTGAAAGAAAATCTTTTTGCCATTGACTCTGATCCAGGTAAAATCTAATTCCCAACCTAGAGGAAACACTGAAGAAATTTTTCTTAATAACTTCAGGAAACCTTTTCTATTAGTTTGAGGATCTTCATCAAAATAGCATAATGGGTAAATTTCCCTGTAGATCATGTTGTTGGAAATGAGTGAAGTGTTGATGTTAAGCTAGTGCTGAGCATTTTTAATGTTAATTTGGGTGTGTGAGTGACATTAGGTTATAGGTTAAGCAAATGTTTCTACTAGTCAAACTAGTGTTCTGATGATAGACACAGAAATGATTCAGCAAACTGTGAATTAAATAAAGCTTGATATTTTAACGAACATACTGTTGATTTCTTGTACACATAAATGGTTGAGACACAAAACTTTCTCCATTGTATGAGCTCTTTCAGAACTAGGATGACAGGTAGAGAAGAGGCACCCTATTAATATGCATTTGCAATAGAAGTAAATTGCAGGGATGAGGTTTGGATGCAAAGTCTAAATGTTCTTCCCTGCATATCTTGAGGTAAATTGGCCTACAGCAAAGATCAAATCCAAATGCTAATCAGCCAGTTATCTAACCAACTAAAAGCTCACTGTGAGTGGGCAAGGGGAAATGCGGGCAGACTGACAGATTTTGAATAGATATATTTGAAGCTCTGGAAGGGAAGGTAGTGGGAAATGACAGGATTTCAATTATTGGGATGTCAATAACAGCCAAATCATGATACCTCTTTAATCAAGTGTCCCCACAGGAGTATTTTATATTCTGAAAGGAAACTGTTTGTGGAAGAGATGGAAAGTTTTAAGGCAAATTAGGGTACTATGCAAATTGAAGAACCTGCACAGACTGTGAAGTAAAAGACTTCAGTGATGTTTATGGTTGTCTCTTACCCACTGCAGTGAGGGACTGTAGAGAGGGCAGAGGGATGGAATAATGAAAACAAAGAATTTAGGGAAATATCTTTAAGAAACTTTGACTACTTCTTAACTACATTTGAAGATGTAGAAGCAATCATTCCGAGGTCATAATCCTCAATAGGAATATGTGAGAACATCAAGCCTAGAGTTAGGAAAGTTTGTGTTCTACTTCTTTAATATGGCTTGTTTCATTTATTCAAACAAAATGCTTAATTATCTGAAGAAAAATGTCCTATCATTTATGTAACACTGATAGGAAGATTCATAAATACTTTCAAGTAATGTTTTCTAAAGAAAGAAATTAATTCTTTTCCCATCATTTAAAAATATTTCTGTGATCAAAACAATGTTAAACATAATTGAGCTTGAAAAAGATGTATTCCAAGAATGGTAGGGAAGATTAAAATATGTGATGAATGTGAAAGCAATCTGACTAAAAGTTCTATAAACTGATAAATTCCAGAGCAATGCTGATTCTTTTTCTCCATTCCCACTTGTCCTTGAAAAACATGAAGTTGCTGTATCAATTCATCACCTAGTTTTGTTGAGATTGATTAGGTAATAACAACTTTGGATCCTACTGGTGCATTATTTAGATCCCCTGTAAATAAGTAATTCATCTCACTTGAGGACCTCTACTGGTTTAGAAACTGAATACTGGTAGAATACAGATCTATTTCTTTTACAGTAATTTCAAACCATAAGATCTTAATCAGAACTGTGGTGGTGATAATATCCAGAAATGGTTTAATTTTGTGTCTTATGATGATTTACTTTTGTAAAGTATGGCACACAACAAAAAAGGTTCCTTATAAAGTTGTAATAGCAGGATGGTTTAGTTCACCAGGTCAAAGGAATTTTAAAACTTTGCTGGTACTTTGTTTCACAGCTTGGGGAATAAAGATAAGAGATTGAATATAGGGGTTCTTGCTCTGATGGGGCTGGTTTTAAAAGCTCCTCCTATACAGGCACTCTTTCCTGTCTCTGTATCTTGGTACTACCAGCCACACGCATGATATAAAAGCTTCGCAAGTTACCCATCCTGACAGTAATATTTTGGCCTTATCTTTTGGAGATCTACCGCAGAGCTGAAACACAAATTAAACCACGTTGCTTTTTCTTTGGTTTTTTTTTTTTTTTTTTTTTTTTTTTTTTTTTTTTAAGGATATAGATATTAGTATCACGTGCAAAAGTTACTGTAGTTCTACTTTGACCATATGTACTGCAATATCCTGTAGGTCAGTAATACAGTGATGCCTTTGCTAACAGCAGGATATAAGCTTGCTATTGAGTTTGCTGAAGTTGTTTGCTTTGCTTCACTTTGTCTTGACATGCCTGGAGCTTTGTTTTTGACTTGATTTAGCTATAATAGTAATTTTTGTTCTGACTTTGTAGGTGACTATGGGCAGGTATTCTGCTACTTTTCTTATATTAGTATGGCACAACCATAATTTTATAGTAGCAATAAGTTGTTATTCTGTGTAGAATGAAAATATTATGACTGACATAATGGAATAGTTTAGTGATATACAGGCCTGTTGTGACAGCAGAGGCCTTAAGAAGTGGAGAGTGCAATGCAGAGGAGTACAGACAGGTACTCTTTAAGATATGGGACATAGACTGGCACTGCTTGCGGCTACAAACAGCTTAACAGTGGTGAGCTAAAACAGTGCAGATCTGCAGCTGGACAAAATCACAGAATTGCCTAAATGAGAAAAGACCTATAAGATCAAGTCCAATCATTAACCTGACACTGACATGTCCTCAATTAAACCATATTCCTAGGCACTACATCTACACAACTCTAAAATACCTCCAGGGATGGGGACTCCACCACTGCCCTGGACAAGCCGTTCCAGTGCCTGATAACCCTCTCAGTAAAGAAATTCTTCCAAATACCCAATATAAACTTCCTTGGTGCAGCTTGAGGCCATTTTGTCTTGTTCTATCACTTCTTACTTGGTTGAACAGACCAAGCCACACCTCTCTACAATCTCCTTTCAGGCATTTATAGAGAGCAACAAGGTCTCCCTTGAGCCTCCTTTTCTCCAGGCTAAACAACCCCATCTCTCTCATCTGCTCCTCATAAGACGTGTTCTAGACTCCTCACCAGATTCATTGCCCTTCTTTGGACACTCTCCAGCACTTCAAAGTCCTTCTTGTAGTGAGGGGCCCAAAACTGAACACAGTATTTGAGATACGGCCTCACAAGTGTCGAGTACAGGGGTAAATGGCTTTGAAAGGTAACAAAACCAGACAAATATCATGTAACAGATGTAAAATGTAGTTAACATGACTGTAACATGGAATTGTAGGCCAGTACAGAAAAAGATATAAATAAACTTATAACAAACATATACAAGTGACTCCAAGTGAATAATAGGTGAGGAAGAACTCATCATATTAGTTAAGTCAATGAAATGACATTATTACCTGTGAAGCACACCAGATCCTGTCATTTTGACAAAAGTCCCTGAATCCGCACCAGACTGAAGTGCCTAACTTAAGGACAGGGGAAGGGTGAGCACAACACTAGGGAAAGAATGGAAACTATAAGAGCTCTGTGTGTAACAATCTCAGTCAAGTGATTTGTGAAGTTATGGCAGTGTGCTATTTAACTTCATGGCAGCACTGATTACATACAAGTCTGATTTGGTATGCTAAACTCCTGGAGAGAAAAAAACAACAGGAAGGAAATAAGCAATGCTATTTGTCAAAAAGACTTTGATTTGAGCAGGATATGGGGTTAAAATTCCCTTTTGCTTTTAATTTTAATATTATTGTCTTTTTTACTCTAAATTGTTCAATGACATTACTGACTGCTTTTCTACCATTGAGTGTCCCTGTTAAGACAGCTGTTAAAATTCCCTTTCCTTGTTCTTGGGGCTAGAATTCTTTTTCAGCACTGTTAAGTGCTCTTAAGGGAGCAAAAATGCCTTGGTGACTTTTAAAAGACAGTAGTTTCTGACTGTGCCTTACTTCCAAATACTGTGGGAACAGTCTGGTATTTGCGCAGCAGCCTCACTTTTTGTGAGATGGTGCTTCATAAACTTCCAGAGTTATACTAGTGTTGCTATTATATATGAAATGTTATTAAACTGAAAGGCTGATAATATTTTTTTTTCCAAAAAAATTGTTTCTATATTTCAGATTACACACAAAATGTTATTTTCAGAAGATTATGGTGATTAAGAAGATTAAGTGACAAACCTCAAAACTTAGTTTAAACATATTGTGTGATATGAATGCCAATAATTTATTTACTGCTTGTCCTGCTCACCATTTTCTACCCTTTCTTCTACCAACTCATGTAAAACTAGCCAGAAAATGACCTCTGCACAAGAATGTTCTTCTGAGTTCTGTCAGAATGTTCTTTTTGACAGAGCACATTAAAAGCACTGTCTATGTAGCCACCACTATGGTAGTGCCTCCTACCACTATGCTGTGACCAAGCACAATGGTCAGTCCTCGAAACACAAGTTTCAGGTCCTTATTGCTAGTACTACATCAGACTTACTAGTAATTCTTTACTATCAGTTTGGTCCATTGTTTTGCAGGCACAAAACCTCAAAGTAAGAGGTATATATATAATATATAAGATATATTTTACACAAAGAGCTTGTATTTTTTCCCTTTGAGTACATGTATAATAGACTTTGCATTTATATCATCATATATTTTCTTCACATCCTTAATTTTGCTTACAGTTCAGGCCATACGATGTTTAGAGAAGAAATTGGAATAATATCGTGGAAGTGATTGATGAATATGGTTTCTTACTGGTTGTCAAAGCTAGAGAAAGTGTCTGGAACAAGGTGAAAAAATGTAGGAATAGAAAGGATAAATGTGTAAATGTAACTCAGTTCTGCATTTGAGAAATGCAAAATATCCCACATACTTTTGAAATTCTTTGTGACATTGGGCAAATAACCGAGACCAGAAGCAGCACAGAGAGTAACTTGCTAAGTATTTCTCATTTCTGCATTCCTGACTCCGTATCCTGGAGTTTACTTTGCTGGTGCACCCACCCTTGCAGCTGAAAGCAGAAGTCATCTTGGGAAGGGCAGGCTGTAAAGAAGCCTATGAGAATGCTAGCAATTCTGGAAACATTAGTTTCTGCATAGTTATGTTTATAAATTTTATAGAAAATCCTGATAATTAGTATTTAATGTTTGCTTTAATTCTCCTTCATTTATAAGATATTAGCTTAATTTTAGTTTTCTTGTAAAACTGTAAATTAATAGTTTTAAGAAATATTTTAAGTAAGTGATTTACATATTCTCTATATGTTCATTCATTGATGGATCTGTAGCAATTGTATCAAGACCCACATACTGAGTGGTGAAAAGTACAAAGACTATAGAAAGTTTTTAAAAAATAAAAAAAACTTTAAACAGTCAGTGATCATTAGTACCATTGTTTCTTCAGTGAAATATATACTTGGAATTAGACCACAGCAAAGGTAGTATTTTGAGATGGTATTAATGATTGAATTTGTATTTTTCATGTCCAGGGGTTTGTTTAATGTGGCTACATCCTAGTATATGAAACTGGACAGAAGGACCTAGCAGAATTTCAATTATCGAGTGTATTTACAATAAAACTCAATTTTCACATTTTGCTTCAAAAATCTAAATGTTATTAACTCTGTATTTCAGTCCATTATTAAATATCATATCTGTGATAGAGGACTTCCATTAAAAAAAAAAAAACAAACACCCAAACCCACCAAACTTTATTGCTTGATAGGTCCTTAGTAAAGCTAAAAGGCTACTTCTAAAATGAAATACATGTCCATATTTCTCCAGAGTTTTAGATTTCTCTGTTTCAGTTTGAACAATTATCTTATGGCATAAGTGGATCACTATGTTCAGTAGTAGCTCAGTTTTAAAGCCTTATTGAGAGTAAGTCAGAACCAAGTAAGCTATCTGTAGAGGAAGTACTTCTAAATGAAGGATCTAATGTTGATAAAACTACTTTTCTTTGAAATGGTGACACTTTGTGGTTATGTTGAGGAAACACCTGAATAGATTTTATCATAAGGCTTGATGTCCAGATGCTTTCTGATGGCTCTGCTACAATGTGCTATTAGAAAGTTAATGAATGGAACAAGACACAGTGCTTAAAAATAGATAAGGTATAGCAGACAGACTAAAATGTGGATGTTAGCCAAGGTTCTTATATCTTAGCAAATGTTTTTAGCAAATGTCTTTATATTATGGTAATGTTTACAACCTTGACATTCAAAATCATGAGATGAAGGTTTTGAACTGATCAGTTTTGGACCTTCACTGCTCAAGTTCCATAGTAAACAGCAGCGGTTGCAGTAGGCATATGTGGTCAATCCCGATAGACGCACCACTACAGACAGGCTCTTAACCTACTGTAAATGTGTAACCCTTCTTTCTTTTTCAGACAGCATAGCCAAATATCCATGTGAACAACTGGCTAAAGTTTACATTGGTCATTTAGGAAATGAGATATGAGTCCAGAGTGATGAAAGGCATTCCCTTTCTGTACTAAGGCTGCATCAGGCATTTTGGTACTTGATTCTCATTTGGGTACAAAATAATCCTGAATACCATTAATATTCCTTCTAAATTCTGATCCCACCTTTTTTATTTCACTCAGCTTGGTCAGCCAATGAGTTTCAGGAAGAGCAAATAAGATGTTAGCACCAGACAAAAGACAGGGTGAACAATCATTACAGTCACTGTAATGCCAGCACATATGGGTGACATATTCTGTTGATGTCCTGTAACACAACATAACACAGAGCAAGTCAAATTATGTGAATTAATTCCAAAATTAATATAGGATAATTAAAAACTTGTAATGACTCATGAGTAGGAAGGGGAAAGAAAGCATTGTCTCTTTCAGAGAGCACAGAGAACATTTTAATTAAAACAATAAACTTTAAGTATAGATTTGAGATAGCATTTTAACATACTGCTAATACCTAAGTGTGAAGCCTGCACAGTAATTTAAAGGTGGTGGTTTCTATTTAGTATAACTCTTTGCACAAAGAGATAGTGAAAAGAGTAATCGATTATCTAGTGCGGAGGGTTACCAAACAAGGCTGAAGTGACAGCAAAAGGCAATGAATGCACAGTGGGAAAAGCAAGTTTGCAAATATAAAGGCTTAGATGCACGTACAACAAACTGAGTAATGGTGTATGTGGTAAGGAAAATCAGATGCTGCTGACATATGTCTCTTGCTATTTGTGTTGTTAAACATTGGTACAGATGCTCAGCATTTATTTGTAATCATTACCTCAATAACCACAAGGAGGAAGGGAAGGTTTGGGATAGTTACATTGCTCACTTTTTATATCGTAAACATTAAGCCACCTGAGCATGACTAATTATTAAATCAGGAATGATACAGGGATTTTAAAAAGCTGGTAGTTCATGCTGTGATTGAGTATCGAATGCATTGGTTGATTAGCTGCCATGTAGTATGTGAGTGTCTACGTGAGTGGTTATATTAAAAACATGGGGAAAAGTTGCATCGATTCCTTTTTTACTACAAGATTGGTGAAATATATGCACTTTGTCTTACAGACTACTTACAGAAAAACCTGCTTTGGAGTATGTCATGGTTTAGGGTCAGGGCAGCCCCTTGGACCTATAAGAGACACTCTCCATTAACACCCCTCCCTCCCCAAACAAGATAAGAAAGGGAATAAGGGAGAGAGACACAGCGATTAGGAAAGGAAACTAGAACAGCTTGAATAAAAATAATAAAAATAATGGAATATATATAAATATATACAAACCTAGTATTGAACCCAACAGCCCCCCCCGATGGTAATTACATTGCCATCACTACTGATGATGTGGAGCAGGCACCTGGAGAGTCCCAGACTGGGCCCCGCAGCAGGTGGGAGCTATGTTCAGGAGCTGGATTCTGGTACCAGATTCAGGAACACACAGAGATCAGGATCAAAGGCAGAATGGACAGAGTCCTGCTCAGATGCTCTGAGGAAGAAACTGGAAGAGGACCCAAGCCAAGCTGAGTGGGCCAAGAGGGCAAAGAGAGGGATGAGACCCTTGTGATCCCTCAGCTTTATACCAAATATGATGTATATGGGCTGGAATACCTCATTGATCAGTCTGGGGTCACCTGTTCTGTCTGCTCCTCCCTGCAGGTGCAGCCTTTCACTTTCTGCATCCCCCAGCGTGGTAGACAAGATCCAGCAGTGGCCTTGGTTTGCACACCAATCCTTGGTAGTCACTCTAAACATTCAGCAGTGATAAAACATGCTAAAATAGAAAAGCATGCTATCTATTGAAGAAATTGCTTACACAGCTTTAACAGGAACAGTATTGTCTATTGAGTCATGTGGAGCTCCATTTGAGGATTTATTAACCTCAAAGCTTGCATATATCTAGTTCAACAAGCTAACCTATGTGAATGAAATCCCTCTATAAGCTCCTGACTTAACATTTCTGTTCATAACACAGGTGCATGACCATACATGCAGAACACCCATGCTGACTGCTCTGAAGTTCCTATCTTTGAACCAGAAGTTTAGAAATTCTGTCTGTCATTTGGTTGTGTAGCTGAAGCTAAAGAGAAGTACTTCTGTCAGTATTAAGTGTCAGGTTTTTGACTGGGATGGAGATTATCCTCCTGTACTGCTTCTACACACTAGCACAGAAGAAAAGTAGCTTTATCTGAGGCTTAAGAAAAACTATTTAATTCCCCCAAAGAATAGAGTGTATGCTTAGCTAGACATTTTAAAAATGACATATTGACACTTTTCACTTCTCATGCAACACCAAAAATGAGTCATAGGTATTTTAAAATGAAACTCAAACACTAGAGTAAAACATTATAAAAATGTTATCATTCCCTAATAGGAGTTATGGGCAGTAATAAAAAAATTTAAATTATGTAGAAAGCAATAAACAGGGGAAAAGTCTGTGGTTTGCACTGCTTCTTACAGTTATATTAGCTTTTCAGTCCTGCTATTTCAAGGTCTCTTTTGTCAAATTGTTGGTTTTATTCATATGCAGATACGGGTGTCTCAGAGCACGTGGTTGACACAGAGTACCGTGATCAAGTATTAAATTACAGAGCTAAGTCTAGTGAAGCAGTTTCAATTTGCTGTTGGCTGGATGATCACTACTTACATCTAAGTAGTTAATATTTGAAGATTAATTACATTCTTGAAATTTTTTTTTCTACTATCACTGATAAAGATACCAATAAAAAGACAAATTTTTAAAATAGCAAGCATAATTAGAGTATAAACTGTTAGGCAGCTGTAAATAGGTAGCAATGGTTCCTTAATTTTCTAATGGTAAAGTTCAAGAAGTTTAAAGTACGGTGTGTTAACAGAAGAAACATGACCCTTGTCCCACTCTCCAGTCACAGCCTTCAGGAATGTGGTTTGGTGTTTTTTGGTTTTGAGATGGCATGAACTGGCACTGTGATCCAAATATCCATTTTATGCATGACAGAAGATCTTGAAGGTCTTTTGAAGTCATACCTATCAGTGGGACATTTAAAATACCTTCCTTTTATGGCTCAGTACTGCAAAAAAGTAGATTGCTACCTTATAATTTTTCCAGTAAACTTTGACAAAATTGCTTTTTTAAAAATACTAGAGGGAAACTGGGACAGCATTACTGAATTGTCAGCATTTAAAATAATCCTGTCTGCCTGGCCCTGCCATGACCCAGCCTGTGGGACCCCCCAGTATTCCCAGTCCCAGGAAACCACTGAACCCTACCATATCTTGACACCGGGAAGCATAGGATTAGTCTTTTCTGGCTCAGGCAAGACTTTGACCAGCAAGACAATGACTTGCTGTTCAAACTGCACACTGAATCAAGCCATTGGCTGTTCTGTACATTTAAGTAGTGGTGTTCAGTCACTTTAGCAGCACAAAGCCCTCTGTCTGTGTTGAATTTTACTTTTTTTCCTCCCATTGATAATTCAGTAAGGCAGGTTACAAATTTCTTTTCAGATGTACTTGCATTTAACCTGAGGATGAGAAATCTCAAAGAATTATCTATGCTTTTGATTCCATAACTGAGAAGACCACCATATTCACATGAAGATGTTGACTAATCCACTCCAGGTAATGGATGATAACTTGCACTGTAGTATTGTTGGTTGGTTATGTGTGTGTGAGTATTTTAAATTTCACATTAGTTTGTACTGGGAATTTACACCTTTCATTAGAGTTATTGGATTTTGACACTGTTTAAAAGAAAATGCCTGCAGGTTATAAGTAGCATGCCTGAGGAAGGCTGAATTCATATTATATTCTTCTGGGACTGTGTATCAAGAGAGCTTTTGCTGAATGTGAAGAAAAGTCATTTCACATAGAAAAGTTGGCACCAAGCCCAGGTTCTTTATGGAGGTAAGTGAAAATCAAGATAGAGATATATTTAGTTGATCATAGTGGGTTTTTTTTCCCTTCCCCTCCCCGCCCCCCCCCCCCCCCCCCCCCCCCCCCCTCCCTCCTCCGTACCTCATTCACTACTCTGCACTA
>JANIJG010007104.1:0-15266 GCA_024611175.1 Megaceryle torquata
GTAAATTTCTCTTTTTTCCGGCTTTTGTTTTATTTTTTTTTTTTTTTTTTTTTTTTCCTTTGGTATGAGTTGGAAAACTACTTACCTTTGCAGTGTAGTCACATCCCATCACCTCTGTTAGCTTTTTCTGAGGACCACTACGAATAAGATTATGAAAGTCTGTCCCCAAGAAAGAACAGACTCTTCTAACAACTTATACAAAAATTTGCACAGATTTCATACTGGAATTATGTCTCACTATATTTTTCTTTGTATGAAAGAGTGTGGGGAGAACATAGGACTTACTGTCCAACATTATCTGCAGGTTCACTAATGGAAGCAACATGTGCCATTTTGGGTAATTTAATTAACCATTTCCTAGCTGGATCTAAATAAAATGAAAGAATGGATTAAATGTGATTCATAGAGCTTACCAATTATAATATTACTAGCAACTTCCCTGTTGGAACCAAACAGTTAGGATTAGTCTAACTACCCCTCAGGAAAAACAGATAGGAACCACAACATTCCAGAAATATAGAGATTTCTTCAATAGAAATATAGGGAAATATAGACATTTCTCCAATAGAGAATGCTACAATGAAGAAAGTGTGCTCCCTTATAGAAATACCCAAAATAGATAAAGAAGTAGGTGGACTCAAGGAGCAAAGTCAACTGAAAATGCATAGCAGATTCTGATAAAAAATACAGATGTGGAGTCAGGAACTAATAATCATAGAATCATTAAGGTTGGAAATGACCTTCAAGATCATCAAGTCCAGCCTAAACATTACTAAACATTATCATGACCACTAAACCGTGTCCTGAAGTGCATCCCCTGCAGGGATGGTGATTCCACCCCCTGCCTGGGCAGCCTGTTCCAAGGCCTCACCACTCTATTAGTAAAAAAAATTTTCCTCATATCCAGCCTAACCCACCCCCTGGTGCAACTTAAACCCATTTCCTCTCATCCCATCACTAGTTACCTGGGAGAAGAGACCAACACCCACCTGACTCCAACCTCCCTTCAGGGAGCTGTAGAGAGCAGTGAGGTCTCCTCTCAGCCTCCTCTTCTCCAGACTAAACAACCCCAAGTCCCTCAGTAGCTCCTGATCAGACATTTTCTCCAGACCCTTTACCAGTTTCCTTGCCCTTCCCTGAACTCTCTCTAGCATTATGTGCTGTAGTGCAGTAGTCAGTTTGGGAGTTTGGGGTTGGTGGGGTGGGTTTTTTTGACCACTATTTAGAATATGTGCAATTGTACAAATAATAATTCTGCAGTTTAATATTCCAGACTGTGGCTCAGCCAGAACTATCACTGAAGCACCTTTGAAATTCAAACCATTCTCCTGAGAGGCTAGAAATATATATCAAACTGAATCTGCTAGAATTAATATGAGATTGCTTGCATATTTCTTTCCTTTAATCTACATGTCTCCCAGCATTTCAGATCACTTGCTGACTTGCTTTTCTTCCTTTTTTTTTTTTTTCCCCAAGAACTTGTGCTTACCACTCTGAATACACAAATGTTCTCTTGAAGCTGCTCCAAACACATCCCTTCACTTGTCAATAGATTCCAGTGCTCGTGCTCCTGATGGTTTTTGTTTGCTCTTGATACAGTCATAGAAATACGTGTGTATCAAGAAGTCTGAGCAGAGCATGCAGCTGTTTGCCAGGCAGATAAACTGACACATAATTCTGTGCTTTTGGCATCCTCCTTTGGTTTCATAGTCAGGTGGCTATCATGGCTTTATAAGCAAGTACTCTAAGGGCTCAAAAGTTCTCAAAGTCCATTTCACTATTGAGTTTCCTTTTTTTCCATATTTTTTTCTTTTATTTAGACATATCTGTGGACTTTTGAACAATTTAATACTGTAGCAATCATCACTTTCAATTTGTACAGGATTATTGTACTGCAAGGTTTGGTAGTGGTTCTTCTTTATACTATGGCTGAAATGTGCTAGAAGATTTACAAGCAAATAAACAAACTCTAGCCTTGGCTGTTAAAATGGAATCAGTCCCATATGTAATCACTTTAACTGAGCACATAATTATAATAGCCCATAATTTCACTATCATGTTGGTAGGGTTTAGGTGACAGCAGACTGTTTGGTTACTCTGGACTGTGGTGGTGTAACCAAGAGCAGAATTCTTCTCTTGGTCCAAAGAGTTTAGAACTATGCCAAGCCCCTGGCTTTTTCAGTAAATCCTATGGATTTATTTATCTTAACAGAAAATACAGTTTACAAATTGATTTTGTTGCAGCTGCATGATAAAGACTTTCTATACAAGAAAACTGTCTAAATGCTAGCTGACAACAAAAAGAGAAGTTACAAACCTACATTTGGAAATATTAAAATGCTCCCCAAAATAACCCCTTTGCACCTAGGGCTTGGGTGAAAGAGGGCCCTGTACAAAGGAGCCTTCACATTGTGCATCAGTACTAAGCAAAGCAATGGGCTGTATAGGAAATCGTAGGCACATCAGCATTGCTTCGTCTTTGTGACCAGAACTGTGTTCCATTCTTTGGTGATACAAGGGCTATCAGTAAGGACTGGGTCATGTCCTTGGCCTTCTTTCTTGTTGCAATCCCCCTTTCACTTCATGAGTAGTATCTCCTATACATATGATTCTATCAGATTCTCAAGCTATGACCAAATTCCAGCATATAGAAGGTCTAAATTTATCTGTCCAAAGATGTACTGATTTCTTGAGTGGGATAGCCTTGCATTAACCTGACATGCCACCATTCAACTCGAGAGGATGCAGATTTGAGTCAAAATCTAAATAAATGTACCACTTCCACGGTTAAACTCATAACCTGTAGTAAGTCCCTCCACTACCATGTTATTTCTAGAAACATTGTCAAGGAATACAATCTAAAAACAATAAGAAGGAACATGTGCTGGATTTTGTTGAGTTTTACTCTGTGGCTTTTCGATTTGTCAAAAGATGAAACCAGAATGAAACCATGTTTCCTAACCAAATCAGCGAAAGGGTTTATCTTTAAGGAGTCTATCTGCTGATCCATCTCTAACTGAAACCACATCCTCAAATGGCAAGCACAAGAGGTGGCAATTTGTTTTCTCAGCTTCCTTTCATGCAATTTTTCAGCAGCAATAGGGGAATAAATATTGTCTGATAGTGTATAGTGTATGAGTCCCTCCATCTGCCCTCAAGCACAATCAGAATAAATAATTACTGATGCGGTATGGTAACAGAGCTGTGCCGTGCCTCACACCAAGTAATTGTTTAAATATCTCCAAACAGTAAGAGCTCTCTCCAGAAAGCATCAGCAAACTGTAGTCTCACTGTGAAAACTGAGCACACAATTTTCTGTATTATCAGCTCGTCAGGCTCAACAGTAAATGAACATTGGCACCAAGTTGTCCCCAGTCCTTCAGTATCATTAAAATGTTTTAACTGATGAGTATGGTTTAGAGCCCAGCATATCTCTAGATTCAACTACAAACTGACTTTCTAGATGAAAACCTATGTCAGTTCATGCCACTGAAATACCATTTGGGCTCAGATGGAGCCTTGTGTTAATGACCTCCTACAGAGTGGCACAGGGCCAGCCAGGAGTGCTCTAGCCACTAGTTTCATTTCTTCAGGAATGCACTTTTGGAATGACATCTTGAAAAGAAGGGAGGTACCAAATGATCAAATTCACTTGATATTCAGGATTTAAACTTTAAAAATCCATCTCACTCTTCATGGAAGTGGGAGAAAACCACCTAAAGATCACACATACATCTCAGGAGTTGTACACCTGGGCTGAGCATGCCCATGCCATCATTCAAAAGACTTGTGGGAATTATCCTGGGAATCAACTGTTCCCACTGGGAACAGAAGAAGGTACAAATCTAAGGGGGAAGCTCCCCAGTTATTGAGCTGCAACTGTCTGATCTTCCCAGGGAATGTACAGTGCATGGAACGTGGCATAACCCTGGCACTGTGCATTACATACAACAGCACCACAGAGTAATAAAACCTTGAGCTTGCTCATTTTCTTTGTACAACTTCAAACCATTAGTTCATTTTCTGTGGTTCTCTCAAGTATCTATACCATTTCACAAATGTCTATACTTGAGCAATATCCATAAATAACTAAATCTGCACAACAATGAAGAGTTTATGGAGTGAATATAGTCCCTGTGAATTATTCACATATACCATGAAAGGAGAAAATGAGCTAGTTGGTTTTAAGTCCATCATATTAAGGATAACAGCAAATATTTGCCTTTAAACATGTGGTTTCCTGAATTAACGTTCACTTTGTCTGTTATCGAGATGACATGAAAAGTGGCCACGGGTATTTGATTGCTTCAGCGCTATATCATCTTAGATTACTTACTGCAGTTGAAAAAGTGGGAGAAAATCTGAATGGCCACACATTTTGTGTATCCATCTTTGCATGCCATAAACACATCTGCCCACATGGAATCAAGTTTGAATCAGCAGCCACACTGCTTACACCAAACCTGGGTTTTCATTGACAGAGTAGTAAGGAACACTGAAACATCCTGTTTCTTTCTGATTCCAAGCAGTACAGATAATGGCTATTTGGTTTTTTTTTAGCAAGAATATAGTTTTTAATTTCCCCTGGAGCAGTGTCATACATCTATTTAACATAGAGCCTACATGCTTATTCTATAGAAAATGAAAAATGAACCATGGCACTGTTCTGGGAATTTTCACCACATTTTCCATATTCACAAAATAAATAAATAAACCCCATGAAAGACAGAAAGTGTAGTGATGAGACAGCTACTTGTACTACAAAATTAGCTCTTCTGCTCTTAGTGAATAGCCTCTTTAAAGGAGTAGTTTATTTCCATCTCCTCATCTTCCTGAAATGAATCTGTAGTGAAAAGCAATTACAGTGAATATTTCCCTATTCCCAGTGCATCTAAATGTACCTATATTAATTTGATAAAGTTATATTAGTTATTATATATGGGTTTTTTTCTCATTTATTTTCTTGCATATGTGTTTGTGTGCCTATGAGTATGTGTGTTTGTGTGTAAAAATTCCCCAGGCAGGGCCAGATTTGACTGCCAGGCTGATAGCCACTGCCAGCAATCAAGAAATCAGTTGCAAAGATGTCCAGTCCAATTTCTGGGGCTCCAATGACTGCTCTTCATGGAATTAGTCTGGCAATACTGGCATTTCCATCCTGGCCATCACAGAGCTACTCAAAAGACCAAAACATATCATTTACATCAACCTCATGGCTCTGAGGATGCTGCTGTCTCAAGGTGTCCCTAAAGAGGGTCCACTAGTGTAGTAGCTGCTGAAGGGAGACATTTTACAGTGGATGATGATTGAGTTAAATTTAAGAATCCTCTAGGGATTTACCAAATGCAATTTGATTGAAACTGCATGGAGGGAGAATTATGGATAAGGGATTAAATTCTGACTCTCATCAGGAGAACCACAAAGTAAGTTTTGACATTAGGAAAGGAAAGATTTCACTTGCAAGTGCTAAATGTCTGTGAAGGTAGTGAATGTTTCCCCAGCTTTCTTGAATATTTCACTTCAGATATATGTGTGGTTCAAAGGGAGGTTTTAGGTGTACAATCAAAGCACCTATTCTCTCATTTGGCCCCAATGTAAAGACTATGTGTGGCTTCAATCTCAACTCAACAATAGCATTAGTAGTAATGGCTGAGGGTATGTAAATTGACTGAAGGGGTAGAGGATTCATATATGACTGTAGGCCTACAGCTCTTACAGGCAACTGGGCATAAACCACAAATATTTATAAATGCCTCTATTGAAAGAAAAATTTTAGTCAGAGTTCATACCTCCTTAGTCACTAGAAAATGCAAGAGGATTGTGTGGGAGAAGCAATATTTTAAGTTATGTTGTATGAGGCAGGATTACTTGTTCATGTCAAGGGTGTTGAGTAAAATGGTTGAACAAAAAACCAGGGGAAGAATGTGACCTCTCCTATCATTTACCTCTTCAATATTTTTTAAAAATACTAGAAAGGGTTTTTCTAAGTAATATGAGAAGTCTAGAAATGTCAACAAATGTCAAAAAGCAATGTCACACCAATGTTACCCCGGGAATAACGTTTGCTTAGATTAGTAAATGCTGCCAGGTCTCAGTCACTTGAATAGCACAAGTGTCTGTTCTGATCTTCAGAGATATTTTTCCCTCTTCAACAGTGTAAGAGTATCTCACTCCTACTCTTCACTCTTTCACCAGATTTGAGAAGTCTCTGGAGGTAGGTTGGCTCATTCTCATGCATCCTCACCTCACTGTATTCTGCAGATCAAAAGCAAACCTTTTCTTGTCTCTAGTGAGGCAAATCTAACAGAGGAGCAGAGATGACAAAGATATTTACTTTCCTACAAATTTCCCCAAAACAACAGTCTGAGTAGAGAAGGCAGCTTAAATGTTCATAACCTCATTTCCAAAGACTTTCATGTGCTAACTTCTCAATCAAACATGGCAGCCTGCATGTCACCAGCAAACTCTACATTAAGTGGCTGAGGAGAAACTCTTTATAGTTAAACAGCTCATCACCTGAGAAACACAAGTCCGTAGAAACCAGGCTTCATCAACTCTGCATCTCACAAACTAGTTTAGTTTGCTTGACGTTTGGGTTTTTGTACATAGTATTATCAGAGCATTATGTTTTTTCATTTTGCTCGTCTCTTTTTTGATGAATGAGGTTACAAAAAAACCAAACCAAAACAAAAAGAACAACAACAAAAAAGGAAGGAAAGAAAGAAAAAGAAGCTAAAAAGTATAAGGGAAAGGAATTTCTCTTCTGTAAGAAAACCTGAGATTGGATGGCCATTTACTTCTGATCTTTTTGCTGTTTGTTGTTTTATATAGTGCTTTTTAAATCGGCTTTCATGGAGCCCACTCTACCTCCACGCAGCTGTCAAAAATATTCCTATTGGATCTGCTTTTGTGTATTTTGAATGTTTACTCTAGCCCACGTTATCCTTCACAGAACTGTGCATTGGCATTATTCTTCATAAGCTCCTGAGGAAAAGAGGGGCATTTGAGAATGGATTTTTGTTATTTGTTTGGGGTTTTTTCAGGGTCAGAGCTGGGAATTGCTCATTTTTTCTCGAGCACACTCTCTGTAATGACTGTCCTTTTCCTATAAAGCAGCCACACATAGTGGGAAGTGCTGGAAAGTGCAGAATTAATCCCACTGGAGTCCAGCCAAGAGCTGGCTGTATAGTAAGTTCTGTACCTGGGAAATGCCAGATGTCTATACATTCAGGAGTGCAGAAATTACCATCAAAATTACGTGTTTGTCCAGCTAAACAGCTCAGAGGCTGAAGTGACAATTGCAGGGGGTTATCATAAGACGCATGGAGTGGTCCCAGCTCCAGCCAGGGGAACCCAAAGCATCTGTGCAAATCGGTTCTGGTCCCTTTGTCCCTGACTCCAAAGCATTTACACACAGCCAAGATTTGTTGCAATTTAGCTCTCCTTTTTTTTTTTTTTTCTGACCCATTTCTTTCTGAAAACTCAGCAGGTGTGATGAAAGAAAAAGCTGAAACTAACAGCACCATCTACTGGGTATATAACAATATTGGCTAATAGAGCTAATTTTGAGCATTCATGGATAGAGAAAACAAACAAGAGAACAAGAGCAACATCTCCTCGGGGGTATAGGATGTTCAAAGTGTCTTTCACATAGGCTGGGATTTTTTTTTTACTGAACCTGAAATACAAAACAAGCTAATTTATCTCTGTTATTTCTCTGAGAAAAGCCTGGACTGGTCAGCATTGCTGCATTTTGGACAATTATTCTTCTTGGGGTTAGTAATATAGATCAAAATTGCTTTTGAAAATGTGGAATGAACAGCTGGGTCAGGTTCATTCAAAGCTTTGCTTTGCTTGCAAATCCAGGTTGCTTCAAAAATGAATCAAACAAAAAAACCAAAAGCAAGCAAAACCAATATGAAGTTGCCTCTATTTTATGGTCTTGATCTAGTTCCATCGGAAAGATGAGGAAGCTCAGGAAAAAATAAAATAAAACAAAATAAAATAAAAGCTGTTTACAATGAAAAAAACTTTTGGAAGCACTGGATTCCGTGGTCATTTTTTCTGGGTTTACAAGATGAGCTTGGGATGGCTCTTGAAGGGGAAGTATAGACATCTGTTTTCAAGAGAGGATGTTTTTGTCTGCTTTTTTCAGTCTTAGATAATAAGTATCTCTTAGCTGGAAGGCCATGCATAGGCATAAATTGAAGCAGTGGAGATGCAGCACTGATGGCTTTTAAATACTCATTACCAGTCAGTGACTATCTCAAAAATGCAGTTTTGTGAACTTCCTTATGAGTGGATTTGCAGATACCAGAATAATTTTCTCAGTGTGGATTCATACGTGTAAAAGCTGTTGCTCCACTAGGCTTTATTTAGTTATTTGTTTGTTTGTTTATTTTCAGCAGCCTATTTATGTGCTAAAAACCTGTCATTATTGAAATAAGTCACCGAACATTTTCTTTCCTGTTGTTGCTATCCGAGATGCAGACCTGGAAATGGAGACTGAATTCTGCCATCTCAAACCATTTCACTGAGAGGCACGATTCCTCCCATTACACCCTCCAAATTCACTATGCCAGCCATTAGCTACAACTGCATCGCTACCACAATGAGAAGAAACCAAATTTATTTTATAAGCTGTTTCTAAACATTAATGGTATTATAATACTTCAGATATAGTAGGGTGGCTGCAGAAAGAAGCCAAAACCTGTAGGGTGCATAACATGAAGCTGCACAATCTAAATTAAACTCACATCTGCCTTTGTCTAGAGGCAAAACAGTAGAGCAGAAAAATGAGATCTGAGGAAGCTATGATGCTCCACTGGCTGATAAGAACTTTCTCAGGAGGAGATGAGGCATCTTCTGAATATATAGAAAAGGATCACTTTTCTGACAAAGTGAATGAGCATGCAGATCAGTTTGTTCTTGTCCAGGGTTCTGGAAAAATATATTTTATACTGTCTCATTTAGCTCTTCTTACCTCTGAAATAAAAACAATCAACTGTTAAGCCCTTACATTAGTACCAGAATATCTCTCAACCTGGCTTCCTTTAGTAGGTTTTCTGTATCAACACCCAATCCTCCCTTGTTTCTGCCCCAAAGAGCTTATGATTTAAAGAACAATCAGTTTGCCTGCCTCTTTCCTGATGCAAAACCAGGTAACTGTCTCAAGTATAACAAAGTGTGTTGTATTCTAGGGAGGTTACACTTCACCACTGCACACCTGCTTGGGGGATGCAGCCCTCCCAGTATGGATGGCTGCAGCATTATAAACTGATTCCCTTCAGTGCCATCTGATTACTTTTCTGAAGACTCTCCCACCTCCACAGGTCCAAATTCCGGGGCAAGGTCAAAGAACCCTGGACACTGACTATAGGGCTCTTGAAATGGGACACTGGGTCCAGTTAAACATATCCTAAGGCATCCCTGTCTTCCCAGCTGCGAGCAGGGTGGGGTACCAGAGTCGCAGAGGAGGTGATCATTCATGTAGCATCATGCCTGGTTTTCTGGTTTGTTTTTTGTTTTGCCGTTTCCATGGAAGTTACTGTCATTTGCTGTAATCAATTTAACTTTTGTCTTTCCTAGATTTCAAGGCAGGAAATTATACTAACACCCCCTGGAGAGGTTGATGTGATTTTTCACTCAGTCTCTTTCTCCCAGATTCAGCTTCCTTCACACAGGAAATTGATGCTGAAGTGATATTTTAGTGATTGAAATAGTATCAGATCAGTTTTGCTGGAGAAGAAAAAATCTCAAGTAGCAATTTATTTTCTATGAGAACAAATGTGTCCTGTGTAAACAATAGCTTAGTGCAGGATGTTATATAAATTGATGTCTAGTTAGAAGGATTTCCCAGATGACCATAGTGAAGGTGTCTCCTTCTACCAACACTCCTGGTGTGGTGAGAGAGGTTTTTGTAATCTGAGTGCAATGTGTATTTTGTTGGATCCCATCTTTTCCATCTATACCCGAATGACATCTCACCCTGACATAGCTTACAAATGTTGCACATCTTTGAGTATCAGTTGGAGTAGGTGTCTGTAGCAGAATCTGTCCCTACACACAAGCATGGAGCTTTCCATCACAAACACCTAAAACTTAGTGACAAGATAAAAATCAAGATTCTAATTTAGAAAAGCTTTAAAAAATCCTTCTGAGAAATGTTCTCATTCACAAAGCTCTAAGCAGAGCTTCCCATGCTGGTGAGACTATAAGGGCAACATGAGGGAGCCATGCATGTTACTGGTACATACACCTCCTGGTTTCTACCTCCTGAAGAATGGCCCTGCACTTCTCCCAGTCCTCCTGCAATACCTTTTGATTTACCAAGGAACTGCTTGCTATCAATTCATTCATGAATCCAATGGGGAATATTTGGGCTAGAATTATAAAGCTAGAGAGATGTTTCAGATCCTTGGTGATGGTCTTGATCCCACCTAAAACTGTTTCTATGCATTGGAAAGGATGAGACACAAGCTGTGGTCCTGGAAAACCCAAATGACATATTGAGCAGAGCACTCATCAAGAAACCATTCAATAGGAACATTATCATGTTGTATAAGTGCCTTTTGAGGGGGAGGAATTGGTCTCTGAAACAGATCTGTAGTTATGGTGGATGAGTCCTAATGCTCAGCTACAGCTGATTGTCCCTTGTGACCTTGAAGCCTCAATGAGACCCTGAAGTTTAGCTATAGATAACATTTCTGTTGCAGCAGTAGAAGGGGGATAAGAGTGTGCTGTAGCATGTGAGAAAACTGTCCTTGTCTAGGTCTGCCAGCAGCACAGCCCATGCCTGAGTTCAGAAGAAAAAAAAAAAAAAAGGAGAGGGATTCTCCTTATCTTTCTTCCCTTTTCCAGCTCCAGCATGAATCCTTATTCAGAGATGATCCTGGAACAAGGAAATGGGGAGAAGGACAAGGAGGAAGACTGAAGCCAAGCCAGGGTCTTGTCTCTGCCTCCAAAAATCTATCAGGAATGCTAGATAAGAAGAGTAGGCAACTCAACTGGGGCTTCAAAGATTCAAGCCTGATCTTAAAATCTTCTGTGAACATTCTAGTTAAAGCAATGCTCTGCTGAGCACCTCATAGCCTCTTTGGTGCTGGCATGACTCTGTAAGTCATTTTTTTTGTTAATGCCATAGTCTTAATTAATCTATCAAACATGCTGGATTTCATGCTGGCTATGTGAATCTTTTCTGTGTATCTGACATGGGCACCATCCTTTAAAATGGTGCTCTTAAAAAAGCTATTCTCCATTTTTAACCCTATCTTTCACCCATCTGGATTTGTTACTTACTTGATCTAGTCCTCTTCTGGCCTTTGAGGGCTCTTTGCCTTTCGTGGTTCTATTGATACTGCTTATTTGAATGTATAATTTGGACACATTGCTTGAAGAGCTGCTGGTACCTGCCCTCCAAGATCCTGCCACGTTCTTTCTTATGAAATCTGCCATCACTTTCATTCTGTTGTTATCTTGAGTTCATTTTCTTTCATCTTTGTCCAAGTATTAGTTCCCCCCTGACATGGAGATGGCCCATCAGCATTTATCAGTCCTGATATATATGGAGGCTCAGAGATGTCTCCAAATCAAGGGAAATCTGTACATATCCATTCATGTGCTCCAGCTCCATCCCCAAACTCCTGCACGTTGTTTTTATTATTCTGGTGGATAGATGAAAAATAATCACCCATGACTGCTTTTGGTGGCAAAACATAATCAGTAATATCTGAGAGCCATTACAGGATATCTGAGCCACAGCTACACTTTTTTATGACTCTTTCTGCTTGTCTTAAACTAACCAGGCTTTGCTATTCATAAACACCAGAAGGCGATCACGGTTTTTCCCAGTATGCATCAAAGGCAAAATGCATGGGAACCTGCTCCCTTCTGCAACACTGTTATAGTCTTAATAAGATGTTGAAGCAGGAGATAAGAAAAGAAGAGTTAACAATCAAATTAGACATAGTTAGCAAGTACACTAGAGAAGTGGGGACAGCATAATGAAATTTGAAATTTCTGTTAGGAAAACCTGGGATGTACAGGTTGTCCAATAGACCTAGTGCTCCAAGTAGGATTTTGGATTGGCTCCTGGTGGAATTCAGGATGTTTCTGGCAAGTGGAGAGATGGAATTGTTCTCTTTTCCCACCTGAATCATGGCAATCCAGGATTGAGGTCATTGACAAGACAATCTGGGACATTCCTGGTTGGTGAATAAAACCAGTACATCTGTTCCCTGCAATAATAATCCCCTAATCTTGCATTAGATGTTTTACGATTAAAAAAACCAAACAAACAAACCTAAACAAAACCAAAATAAAATTAAAAAACCCCAAAAACCCAAACAAACAAACCAAACAAACAAAAAAAAAAACCCCAAAACCAACCAACCAACCAAAAAAACCAAAACAAAACCCCACAAAGCATCCACAAAACACTCAAAGTATAAGCAGTCATTTCATTTAGAAGTAGAAAGAAATCTATTCTATCATTTCTGTTCTTTAAACACCCTGCAGACAAATAAACAAAACCCAATCTGATACAAAATTGTTTATATGCAAAAATTTTTCAAGGTTGCCTGTTCTGAAGCTAAAAATTACACTTTGCAATGTGGTTTCATTTCACCTTCCTCCTCTCTCCCATCCTTCCTTTTGTCCTCATCCTTTCTCCACCATGCTATGGGAGTAGACTCTGACTTACTTTGCAGAAAAGCCACTGGAATGATAACATAACAATGCACCTTTTTTTCCTGTTAATCAATACTAAAATGAAATAATGGGAAAATATGACTAAAGGCAGCTTAGCTTGTCATTGGGTCTTCTCTCTTTCATGCAGACCAAGTTTAAACTGGAAGGTTTCCAGAACCTGGTCTGAAGTAGTCTGTACCATAGTTGCCTGTGAGGAAACATGGGAATCATAGTATCATTAATTTTGGAAACAACCTTCAAGAGCATCAAGTCCAACTATCTACTAAATATTATAAGGATCAGTAAACCATGTCCTGAAGTGACACATCTGGATGTTTTTTGAACCCTGCCAGGAATGGTGATTCCACTCCCTCCCTGGGCAGCCTGCTTCAAGGCCTCTCCACTCTTTCAGTAAAAAAAAAAATTTCCTCATATCCAACCTAAACCTCCCCTGGTGCAACTTAAGCCCATTTCCTTTCATCCTGTCACTAGTCACTTGGGAGAAGAGACCAACACCCACCTCACTCCAACCTCCCTTCAGGGAGCTGTAGAGAGCAGTAAGGTCTCCTCTCAGCCTCCTCTTCTCCAGACTAAACAACCCTTGAGGTGACAGAATTTTATGTATGTCTGTGATTTGAACATCAAATGACAGTACTTTGCACTGTTACAACAACAGCTGTAACACACCCAGAAGACTTCACATCATCCCTCTAAGCCTGCATCAAAGGACCACTAGATACCAGCTGTCTACCTGGAGTGGAAGTCCAGGCCAGAGTTCAAGACTGAACCATCCCAAGCTTTGTGCTTGACCCTGCGTTGTCACACTTGGCCCAGCAATGTCAGCATCTTGGCCAAGCTGAGCATCCCTGGGCTATTCCCAGTTTTGGAACTCGGATTAGTAAACTAGGCATCCCTGGCCAAATTCCCCTACAAGGAACATCCACTTAACTTTAAGTCAAAGATACCTTATATACACAAGGGTTGATTTTCATGCATGCTCTTGTCAGTACTTCCTATTAACTTCCTTAGTTCTTCTCTCACTGTAGAGCAATTTTAGGCCTCTGATGCCTAGTTCATGCTTGCCCCTACATGGTAAGAAGCATAAAAGGTAAGCATTTACATGGCTCAGTGAACCTCACTCCTAGAACATTAAGCTTACTGACTCTGGTGGCTCTCATGCCTTCTTTTAACATCAAAACCAGAGCACATTAAACTCTTACTTATTGCTCCAGCAGGTTTTGTTATGGGTGGAAATAAAAGCTTAAGCATGGTGAAAAACCTCCACTGTTGCTGCACTGCACCCTCTGGGCACACTGTCTCTAGGGCTATTCCCTTCTCTTTTCCACAGGGTCAATGCCAGCCCCATAACCACAGCATCTGGATGCCTTCCAGTAGAGGATTAATAGCTGTCACATGTCTGTTTTCTATTTTGTTCTCATGCCTGTGGAAAAGCAGGCTGTCTGTCACCTTTGCACAAATACAACCTGACTTAAATCATCATTTCCCAGAAACAAGATCACTGCTGTTGTATTTATAGGAGTGCACAAAAAATATACTCTACTAAATAAAAGTCTTTCTTTCTTCCTCTCTCTCTTCCTCACCCTTCCTTCCCTTCTTCCCACCCTCCTTCCCTCCCTTCACTCCATCCTAGGTGCACATATATGAACTGCATTGTCTATTCTACCTGCAGAAGCTCTTGTAAACTCTCAGCTGGGTTTCTATAGAAAGAAACAGCCACATCACTACTGTATGTTTAGTGGTATCTGTGGCAAAGGAATTACAGACAATTCTAAACAGAGAGGTTTCTAAATAGAGTTCTCCTAAAAGATGCTGCAGATGGGAATCTAGAGATGCAGTGGGGATGGGGTGGGTGTCCCTCTTTTTCTTTTTTTCCCCTCAAATTCCTTCTGTGGAGACTGTGAGAAAATAAACTCATCCATTCACAGATGTAGCCTCTTTATTAAATCAATCTTCAATCAACCACAAAAGTGAAAGGTAATTAACCCTCCTAAGATAGAATTGACAGTTCACAAAACATGTTCAGGGCTGGTGACTGGACCCGGAGCACTAATGCATTCCACCTTCTGCAATGCACACTCTATTCTTAAAAGTTGCCACCTCTGACCTGATGCAATTTGAAGAAGAACATACCAAAAAGTCAGCCTAATCTGGAAAGCAGGGATCATGGCTCTGATGAGCGTGACAGTTTCTTGGGAAGGAAGGTAAAACAGGCTGATTTGTCCTGCCACATGAGCAGCAGCTGAACACTCTTAAGCAACAACTGACATTAGATCTGGGGAAGGGAAAAGCAGGATTTGTTCCCTGTCTCCTCTTTCCTGGCAGGTGTCACAGCAACGCAAAAGTGTTGAAAGACTTTGGCTGCAACAACAGCATAAAAAGAAGTGGGGAAAAATCTGTCAAGGAATTAGAAATGGGAGGATAACAGATATTTCTGTTTTCATCACAGCTTTCTGTATGTGTCTGTGTGTGTACAAGGGACAGTGAGAAAGGAAAGGAAAGGAAAGGAAAGGAAAGGAAAGGAAAGGAAAGGAAAGGAAAGGAAAGGAAAGGAAAGGAAA
>JANIJG010007104.1:15366-31358 GCA_024611175.1 Megaceryle torquata
AGAGAAAGGAAAGAAAAGGAAAAGAAAAAAAAAGAAAGAAAAGGAAAGGAAAGGAAAAGAAAGGAAAGGAAAGGAAAGGAAAGGAAAGGGGAAAGGGGAAAGGGGAAAGGGGAAAGGGGAAAGGGGAAAAGAAAGGGATGCTTTTTTCTGCTTAAAGCTTTTCTTAAACTTACCTCTTGAAAACCCACTCCTCCCACACCTCATATCTTGTAAGAAAAGTGTTTTTCCCTCACAGGGAGATCTCAGAATTAGTGCTTACCAACACAGCACTCATCATCAATCATGCATTGTCCATTCTTTATTGAGCTAGTGCTTTACCATGCCAATATTTTCACATTTTATTAAACCTTCTTGATTGTTTATTATTCATTCCCTCACACATTCACTTCCTCTCACAGTTTGCTCTGGCTGTGGTCTGCAGCATTCCACAGAAATAGCACAGCATGCTAGAACCTCCAGCATGTCAGAATCAAAGAGCAACAAACGCACACAGACACACAAAAAAAAAAACCCCACAAAAAATCAGCAAATAAAGGCCTTCATATAATACCTTTAATATTCCCCCCTGGGAAATTCACTGCCACACAGTTTTCTTCACTCAGACATTAGGACCAAGGACCGAGTATACTTCAATATCCATTTTTTAATCTCCTAAGATTAAGCCTTAATCATCAGGCAATGAAGTATCCTGATGGGAAATGAGGGAGAAAGGGGAAGAGGACATGGGTAACTCAGTTGTTTCACTGAAACTCTTGCATTTTGTCTTAAAATATTTACATAGTAATTGAATTTCCAATCCCTCTTTCACAGGTTAGTCTTAACCAAATCATAAAGTTCTTTCTCTCCATGAGATGGCATAGCAGGACCCTGGCATCCTGTAACTGCTAGACATGGAAAGGTGGAATTGAGCCCTTCTTGAAGTTTGTTAGAGGGTTTTGGACATTGAATTGCCAAATTAAATGAATCCTGAGAAGAAATGGAAGTGTCTGGGAAGCCTGGAGCTAAACTCCCAAACCTTTGAATTGTATTTTCAGCTGTCTTCTCAGTTCTTCACTTGGCTTTTGCTGCACTATTCAGAATAATGTCTTTTGCAGGTCGCATTTCCATCTTCTTACCTCTTCATCTTCACTGGAGAGAGAGTCCAAGCATCTCATTCAGGTCATGAATTAATTTAAGAGTGGGGGAACCTCTTAGGTGCCCAATGTTCATTTCCTTGTGCTGAAGCCTGGAGGAGTAATTTCATCTCTGCTCTGCCCTCATCAGGAATACAGTCCAATTTAGTCATCTTTAAGACCAGACAGTACCAGAATTATTTAGACCAGCACAATATATTAGCTTTTCCATAATTTCTGATAGAATTTTATTGGTTTGAGGCAGTGACAGGAAAAGAGAATACATTTTTTATACTGTTGTCAATCTAGAAGAGGGCAGTGAGCAACTCAACTCAAAGCTTCCCAGAAATATAGGTCAAACCTATATTACCACCACCATTAAAAAGAGGAACCAGCATCCAAACTGCCTACACTAGGCTCCCACAGGAGCTCCCAGCAGTCTGCTGCTGACTTTATATGTGCCTGAAACATGTCATCTTGCCCCTGTACCCCTCAGTACTGGGAAAATGCCACTCCAGGGGCTAGGAAATGACCCTCACATCTGTTTCACAGCTACACTGACCCCAGCACCAGTCTAAAACTACAGAGTGGGCATGGAGAGACTGAACGTGCCCATAGATCTGGCTCAAGAAGGCAGAGGGAGAGCAGCAGCACACATAATTACGAGAACAAATTGATGCATCCCCTTGCTTTTTGACCCAAACTGGCTGGGATCTTGCAAGAACCAGCATGTAATTTCTCCCACTAACCGACCAAGAGGCAGATAATATCAGCTCACTAATGACAGGAAACTGCTGCTTCTTTCAGATCGTAATTTAATTAACTGTGATTTTCCTAACAAGCACTTTTTTTCTTTTTCTTTTTCTTTTTTTTTTTTTTTTTCATTGCTGCAGAGAAAAGGACCCAGGGCTGATCCCACCGGCTTCCAGGCTTTAAGGACAATAATAATTTAATGAGGCGACTTATGTTGTGTTTATCCTCCTGCCGCAGGCACAAACACTCCATGTGCTTGCGGGCAGGAGCTGAGAATGGAGCCAGCCCATCTAGGGCTCCAGATGCAACTCAGACCTTTTCTGTGAGAAGAGTCCAAATTGGAACCAAATTAGCCCGGGGCTCTTTTTCTTTTGTGGTTTTAACAGACCTGAACATTTTTCAGACCTTTAACTGCTTAAGAACCTGGCGAAATTAAAAATGTACATTATTTTGCCAGTGACCTCCACTCTACTCCCCTTTCTTCTCCCCAGAGAGAGCCTCTGCTGTTTCTTTTCTATGTCTGAGGCTTGGAGAGAGGCTCTGGGGAAAGTGTGACATGATTTTAAGTTAATAGTGCCATCTAGTGATGTAAGGGACACGTGTATCAGCCACCAGGCAGAGCTGAAATGCTCAGGGTCTTCCCCAGGAATTAACCGTCTTGTATAATATTTAATATTTAATAATGTCTCTGTGGCATCAGGGTGACCTGTCCCAGAGGCAGGCAGAGTCCACACACACTCCAGACGGCTTCCCTGGAGCTGGGAGCAAAGGTGAGACAATATCCAGATCTCGGGATAAAAAGGAAACCCACTGAGATCTGTGTGTGAGGTTCAGCACCTACAGGAGTGGGAGAAGTTAATGAATCTGGTCCTGTAATGCCCCTTGAATATTCAGGCTACATACACCTAGATTCCATAAATAATAAAGATATTTATCAATGTATGCATCTATATCTCCCCAGCAGTGTATATTAGTATCTGATGGATCTTCAAAATTCATCAATCTGATTCCCAGAGGCTGTTTTTCATTAATCTATTGCCAAACATAGTAAAAAAAAAAAGCCCTTGGATACACACACACAGAGCAACTAGTCCCAAATGCCATCCATATATTTATGCATGATCAGTTGAAGTATTTCACTACAGCAGCGTATCCAAATATATGTAAAATCTCGGGGACTCTGACCTGTAGGGACACCCTAACATTTGGATTCTCAAGAATAGGTGCAGTTGAAGTTTATTCTCGCTCCCATTGTGAAGCTTTTTCTCTATGCTCTCTCCACGTGCCATTCAGAGGTTGCCTTCGTGCAACTGTCCCTTCAAATATGAATAACTAACTACCCGAGTAGTCCTCAGAGCATGCAATGATAACAATTTCTCTGATTTATTTTAATGAGAAGGCAAAACACTATTATGGAGCCAGACTCCAAGCAAATCATTCATTCCAGCTGCTGAGGTGCAGTGGATGACACGTTTCTGTGCATTCTTACAGCTGAGGGAATGAAATAGGGGCACGTTTTCCTGAAGACAGGAAAAGTGGGGCTTGAAAGATTTGCACCATGGGATTTGCACCAGCATGATAGGTCTCAAATGAGACTCGGCTGCTCTTTGCTTGGCTTGTATTTATCCCGTATGTCATGTGTTGCAGTTTCCCCTAATGACTTCCAGTGGTAGGGGGAAAAAAAAAAAATTTCCTCTTGTCCTTTATATGGTCATAATTTCTTTCTATTTTTAATTACTAGTGGAACTGGTTTGATTATTTATTGCCCTATGACACTCCAGAGTTTACCCAGGGGTACAGGTTGAGGATTTGCAATGCAGACAGGAGCGATGCAGAAATTCATCCAGAATCTGGATGTCATTTCTTCAATGTAAACTCGGGGTTGAAATGATGTACACGCTGTAGGCAGAAGGGAATTTGTGGGACAAAACTTTGCAGACCTGAAAAGTATGGTTTGCTTCAAGAATCACACATGCTTGTTTCCTAAATCATCTCTGGCTTTTGCAGAAGGTGATTATACTGGCAATGCCCAACATCTCTCAGATTGGTTTCTTTTGACACCTCATATTTGGAGATTTTTTGCTATAAAATTTAAGTTTCATGTACACTGAAAATATTTTCTGCTCCAGGATTGGAAGTATATGGTCTGTAGACAAAACATTAATTGCATTGTTTCCTGTGAGTTTACAGACTGGACTTTATGACTCTAAAGTCACCCTATACTCCTAATATCATTTTCCTTTCTTCTTTTTTTTTTTTTTTTCCAGCATTGTTTTCTTTAAATCTTAAAATAGCTACAACATCTAGCTTGAAATCAAGTTGAAAAGCTAGGATATGATCAGAAAAACCCTGCAGATATACCCAAGGACTTACTTTCTGTCTCTCCCCTCAACATTTGTTGCCCAAGACTGCAGAAAGCAAGTGGACTCCTGGAAGACTGTCTGAAAGGTTTAGCTAAGGAATAGCACAAGACTATACTGAAGAACTGTAGGATCTAACAGTGGTTTACATGAATCAGGCAGGGAAATTATGTATATATGTGACACACAAAGGCTAACCACAGTCCTGCAGCCCCTACAGATCCTGTGGAAGAATGTTCATGCACCCCGATGTGTATAATTTATTACACAGTGGGCTTGGGTTTTAATGGCTATGTGTATCTAAAAAAAAAATGTCTCTCAATTATCCTGATCAGTGGCTTTGTTGGATGTAAAGATCAGTTTGAAAGCTGTGATGTTTTTTCAGAACAGAGGGAGAATTTCACACCATTCTGAGTGCCATTTGCCTGCAGGTAAAGTGCGTCACCGTACCAATTAGAGCCAATTATGAATTGACTGACCTGCCGTGACATGGAGATGTCAGGCAGGATTTAGTTTGCCTTTGAAAAATGGAGAAGGTCAAACCCACACTGATGCGTAGGTATCTGAGATTTGCATATCTGAATTTTCTACAGCCTTTGGATGTAGGTTGCCTCACTTTGTCTGTACAGGGTCCTTATTTAGAAAAGACAAAACTGTACTGGTGTGGGACCTTGGAGAGGACCCTATCTGCGCGAGGTGTTGTCATGCTTTGTGTTGTGGCCAAGGCCATGCAGCGACACACTGATTGCCTTCCCTTACCCTTCTCAATACAGAGCAACACCATATCCATCCCCAGTGAATCAGCATATAAAGATAAATGTCTGTCTGTATTTCCTGCAGATTTTTACAGTTGATTTTCTACCTGAAGTATAAATTGAGAACTAGACCCTACCCTCTGCACCAGACAACCTTCATATTCCCATCTATTTTTTTAAGATCAGAGGCAAATCTATTCTGTGAGGATTTGAGGGGGAGAGTTACCGAGATTGTAAGGTCTTGGGACATGGGGCTCTCTAGGGGGTTTTGATAGGAAACCACTTTCCCTTTGCTCTTCCGAAAGAACATCAGACTAATAGGTTAGTAGGAAAATGCCTGGAAGCATGTCAGCTCTGTGACTGTGACATATATTGCTCTTATCGCCGAGTGTAATGTGTGTGCTCAGTAACTGTTGTTCCCTGCCTCTCTTGAAGTACTTGTGTCAGGTTTCAAAAGGAGAATGTTCTGTCAGGCCACTGAGCTTGACAACACTTGTGTTTGGAGCAGTGGGTGTCAGACATGTCTACAGAGATGAAGTCACTTCCCTCAAATACAGAATACTTCATTCCTCTATGCCTGTACTTTTTGGCTTGTTGTTTTCTGTATTAATCAAAAGATAAGGGATTTAATACGGTCTCTCTCCACCCTCTTGTGCATACGGCCATCCCCCATTGGCTCTAGGCAAGAGGGGATTAAAACAGCAGCCAGAACAAGCCAGAGGTGGAGGAGTTCAAAGGCCAAAACTCAGATCCAGACATTCTCAGTCCTGCCTGGAGGTTGTCATCACTGCTCTGCATCCTGCAGGTCTCAGTGTAAGGCAGCAGTGCCACATCACAGATCACCTTATTTTCTTTTGGGAGTGTCGCACTGATCAGCATTCACAGGTCTGGGCAAGGACTCTTTCTCATCCTCACAGTTGACTAGTGATCGTTGTAGATTGCAAGTCATGCTGTCATGTTCTGGTGAGAAAGAAAAATGTCTTTCTACAGAAGGTCTGTTGGGTTCTGAGACGTGGCATTTTACTTACTGTCTCCACTAGCATGACTTAGATAACCATCTGAGATAGCAATTTAAGAGGGTGACCCACCTGACCTGTTCTTAATAACAGTTTTAGGATGAGATGATTCATCCTCTGGAGGAGCATATGTGTCTCACACAGACTGGTGAGGAATCCTAGACACCTAGATGGCATCTGCTAAATGAATGTGTGTGTCTACTGTGCTGGTATCTCCATATGACCAAGTCACATTCTGTTCCCTGTATGGTCAAAAGAGACAGTAGAGTTTAGGGACCTCCTAAAATTCAGCGATTGTATTAAATTATCTTTGTTAACTATAATAGCAACACAAATACCTTGTGCAGATGGGGACACCTGCACTGTAAACACGCAGCACTGGATTAGATGGGCCCTGCACTAGTTGATACTAAACATGGCATCTTTAATTGGATACTCTTAGGTGAAAGGAATCTCACTCTGTGTGGCCATCCAGCAACAGTATCTAAGAGCCCAAATAAAGCAGAAGGCTCTAGGCAGGACAATGGTCTTTAGTTCACATTTCTACCAGTCTGTGAAGCTGCCTCATATGCTTTCTGAAGAGGGTGAGGTGTATATAGCACACATACAAAGGTGTCAGTGCTATGTGACTCGTATCCTTTCCCATTGACTTCAGTGGGAGCATGAATTACAAATGAAATAAGAGAAAAGAAAAAAAAAAGTGAACAAGTAAAAACCTGAGTAAACACTGGATCTGTTTCTATGACTGGAACAGTAATGGTTCTTTCAATAATGCAGTATCTTTGGATCATAAAATCACTTTTTGAAAAGAAACCCTCTTTGGAGCCATTTCAGATTAATGTTAGTCTAATTAGCAATGGGTTTATCACGCTCCTAGTTTATTCACAGGAGAATACATTCTGAAAGGTTTCTGCCTTTGTTTGAGCTCATTAAGATTGTATGTGCCATTACAGTTACAAAACTTACACTTTTTGCTTATTCTTTTGGAAAAAAAAAAAAAAAGCAGAAATCTACTTGGAATAATCTCTGCCATATTCAGACTGCATAAATAAGTTCTGTTATACACTCATGTCATTAGTACCTTGTCTCATTTGTTCTACTCCTACCTACATTTATAGGAAACACCTTCAGCCCAGAACTAACAAATGCTATGAATATTGCAACTTCTTTACACTTTGATAGTTCATGGAAAAGAGCATTTACTAGCATAAGCCTTGCTTTCCATAAGATTCTTACAGTCATTTTCAGCTAGGACGCCAAACCAAATTGCAGCTGAGCAGGGGTACCACTCCCCCTAATTCAAACTGTTTCCCATCAGATTGGAAAGAGTTATACAGAATTTAGTGGAAGGCAGTGGCATGAACTGATATGGATCAAGAATGCAGCAAAAGACCTTGGTCTTTAGTCTCAGTGAATTTTTTTACCCTGTTAAAGACTAGTGATGATTTGAGACCAAAATATCTTCAAAACATCTATGTAATCCCAAATCAACCATTTATATCCAAAATTTTCCTGTCTTTATATTTTTTCCAATCTTTTCTTCAAGAACAGCACAGTATGTACAGTGCAGTGTATACACATGGATGTATTTATAGTGACATCATATAATTCAAACCTACACATCTCTCCTAGAATGCTGTGCTGGGATAGTAAAGGACACTCTCTATTCCTTGAGTCCTAAGGCAGTACAAAATGAAAGGTGAAGAGGAAGACAAAGGAAACATGAGAACAAGGGATCACCAAGAGCAAATGACTTCCCTAAAGGAAGCTGTTGATACAGGGAAATTGAAACCAAAGCACATTTAATGGAAAATGACCATCACAAACATGACGTGCTGCCTCTACTAAGTCCCAGGCGGAAATTATTTTCCATTTATTTGAGTGGAATTGGCCTTCAGAGCACTGTCTGCTGCCACTGAAATCACCAGGAGATCTCATAGCAAATGGGAATACAATTAAACAAGGTAGCTTCATTAACCAGGACCATATTAGAGGATTCTACAAGGATGGGCTTGTAAGCTCCTTTTAGGAGGAGGAGATAGTAAGGTAATGGGCAGGTAAAGATGAGCAGCTCAGAGACAGCAAGGGTAGGCACCTGCATCTACAGAAAGGTGTGAGCAGTACTGAGATGATGGCAATACCCTTCAACACATCCCTTGCTGAGTTACAATTCTGTAGATGGACTGGAAGCTTCTCAGAATCAGCAAACCAATGACAGAGAAAGGAGGAATTATAATTACTCAGCCAAGTGTGAAAAAGAGAGGGAGTAATGAATACATCATGTTTAAGAAAAAAGGAAATCCAGAGAGCATTTTTTATTTAAAACTAAGGAAAGAGCATATTGTGAACAAAGAAAAGGACACCATTAATGCAATTACAGATTTAGACTCATGTTGTCGACAGAATTGGGCCAGTTGTTACCAGAAGACCAAACATTCATTATAATTCATTTAGAAAGGAAAATCAAGTTGCTGAAAACTCAGCAAGTCAATGGAAAGGAAGAAGGACCCGGTGAAAAATAAGAAAGACAAGACAATCAAAGACCCAGCCAGGGCTTGATGTCTCTTTTCTTTCCTTATATGTCTTCAAACCCAGATCCTCAGAAAGAGACACCTTTTCTGATTAGTACCCCTATGCTTATCTTATACCCTGGAAAATACCCTTAGGTAAAAAATGGGTTGTCAGTGGGAGAGACAAGAGAAAACAGATAGAATCTCTGTCATTTCCAAGGAAAGCAACTGAAGATATCCATGATAAGCAAATACTTCATCAACCTTAAAACAGTCGCCTCCACCTATTTTACTAGAGTCACTCAAGGGCTCCTCTTCACGACAAGCATAGCAATTGTTTTAAAGTCAAGAGCATTGATTCAGTGGGAACTGCATAAAATCAGTCATGTGTGGCTTAGGATATGAAATAACACATCTCTACTACTGGTTTTTGGTCTGTGCTTGCTATGAATAAATGGGAAGAACAGTGAGTGAGACATGAAACAGAAAGATTGGTCAGATACTTCAGGGGAAAACTTGTTGATTTGTGCTGTGTCTAAAACATTACTTTCTTTTTAATACTTTGCATTATCCACAAATTTACTACTCATTTATGTTACTACACTGAAATCCGATCAAATAGGAATTTCTCTGCATATGATCCTAACTCTTTTGCCAGGTGTTAGTAGCAGCAAAGATAACAAATATCAGTCTCTCAGGGTTGGTACTATACTTTTAAAATAAATAAGATGAGAGATCAGGCCATTATACAGCCAGATTCCCTTTTCTATCACAGGGAAACTGAAATTCCACTTTCTTATTAATGTTGGTGAGTTTCTCCTTCTTCACTGTCATGCATAGCCTTTGAAAAGAAAAATAGTGATTTTTTTTACTCTTCTATTTATTTATTTTCTTCAGGAAAAAAAATCAAACAAACAAACAAACAAAAACGAATCGGGCAAAAGAAATAGGGTTCCCAGGTAGATGGATTTAGGGATGATTTCAGCAATGGACACCTCTGTTCTGTGTTAATCAAAAGGCTTGACTTCCAGGAGCAGAAGACATTCAGAACTCTTGTTGACATGATTTTTTTGTATGGCATTATGGGACATTGTGATACAGTCTTCAGAAATTATTAGAATTTAACATATTTCAATCATCTATGCTCAGTTGAGCATGATAATTATTTCTCTTTCCACAGGCAAATGCTAATTTAAGTGAGTGAATTATTTTCCTTAAATTCTCCAGCCTATATTTTCAGAAAGCAACCAAAGTCTTTGTACATTCAGACTTTGGTGTGCTGTGGGATCCTGTTTTGATAGAGAGCAACTGCTCTAATATGAAAAATAACAAAAAATGTACTATGAACCCAAATTTTGAAGGAGCCTGGTTGTCTGTGACTATGATCATGGTCCCTTCTAAAAATGACCAAAGGCTCCATGCAATGTGAGGGGTTTTAGCACGAGGCAAACCATTTTTCTCTTAACCTCTTCCTTTCTTGTATGTGCTTTGTGCTTTGTGCTGTTCACGAGCGTGTGTGCGTGTATGTTTGGATTACAAAAATAGACCACAGAGTGGTGGCCATACTTCCACTTAGAGTTCCTCAAAGCCCTTCAGGAGGATTGATTCTCCTTTCATTATTTTGCACACTTTATGACCTCACGCCAACAGTATTTTCATCATAGGGTCCCAGTATAGTCTAAACCCTAACCATTAAATACCTGGGGAAATCATAGCTTAACTTACCTGAACCACAGCTTTTTCATCCATATTTACCCAATGTGTTGATCCATCTACAGTAGATACTGGATGGCTCCTGCAGTTGTCTACATCAGCATACTCACAGAGCTGGAGTCCTTAGCTTCCTTTCGTGCAAACTGTTTTATTAAGTAAATTTGTGTTGCTATGGAAACGCAATACCTAGCACATAAATTGTGTTGACAAGGAAAAAAAAAACAACCCATACAGTCCTTTAGAATTCCTCAGCATTGACCATTCCCTTAGGGAGGATCTGCCGTAGCAGAGTAGACTCGTTTATTTCTGTCATTGAAATCCCTACAGGAATCACAGGACTAGATGCTCTCCTCCTGAGCCTGTCTTCCCCCCTACCAATTGTTTATTCTCCCCATTTTAGTCTCACAGTTGATTCTGAGAATTGGAGCTTCTTGATAGACTTTTAGGATGATAAAGTCATTGACTAAAGTCACTCTGCTCTAAGACATATTTCTTTCTGTAAACTTAACAAGTCCACAACAATGTTTCTTTTCAAAGAAAGCTGAGGCAGAGACTGCCAAATGATTTTTTTTCCTCACAGTTATCAGACAGAATGTGGATGGAGTGAAAACACAGAAGATCTTGCAGGTACCACCCCTTCATTATCATATCCACATCACAGAACACGCTCTTGTTTTGTTCCAGCAAGAAAAAAACTACCATACCTCCAGTCATCCATGCAGTACACAATATATGCGTTATGAGAGAGTGCTTATCAAATCTGAACAGAAGCTGATGTAAAATTCTGGTGAAACAGCAACTGACTTCTTTTAGTGTAGCACAGAAATAGTACAGGTAGCACAATACAAGCCTGAAATTCAGAAAGCTGCTGAGACGTTAAAGTAGAGGCAATGACAATGAAAGAACTGTGCTGAAGTCTTCAAAACATTAGAAATTTACCTTAATACTTATGTTTATACATTAGTAATGGATTAGGAGCTGAACTAATTCATTCTTCATTATGGCAACTGCATGCATTTGTATTCATCGTGTCTTATCAGTTGAGAGCAGACACTGAATTAACTTTAACAAGTTGTTCAAGAATATCCAGCAAGACAGTGTCATAGCCAGGACTGCAATTTGTTAACAATATGATGCTACCAAGACCCAAACTTGGGCTGGCAGCTGTGTAGAAACACAAGACATACTTTCTTCAAAGAATTTGCATTGATATTGTAAAGTTACCTGTCTAAAGGCTAAGCAAATTAAACATAAGGACCTGGCAGGGATCAAATGAACAATGATAGGTGAAGGAACAGCAGTGACCTAATCAGTGAAAGCCTAATTACTGAAATCCAGAGTACTGAACCAGCTGCTCTCCACATCATCATAGGAGAAAGACTAGATCACTGTCCTGGTGTGGAATCCACCAAAAGGAGCCAGCCAAAGACAGTTCTTCCTCAGAAAGCCATGGAGACTAAAAGGTGTATTGCCTAACAGGGTTATCACCCTAGGGAAATGCTGCTTTATCTGAGGTTTCCTGATAAAAGTGCTGAAAATCAATTATTTATAAAATTTCTAATTGTCTTCATCAAATCCATCAAATCCATCCAGGTGACTGTAACGACATGAAGTTTCATGTGCAGCTACCTCATTCTCCACAGCTGGAAGTCAATACTGAGAATTTTTGATACATTTGGAGCTGACTCATATTATTAAACCTTCCCCCACCTTCCCTATTTTTAGCTCTTAAGAATATCCATGGCAAATCTTGGAAATGGAGGGTGATTCTGAGTTTCCCAGTTTTCTGAAGAGCCTGCCTTCCATCAGCCAACCCTCTTCAGCCTAGCAAACTGAGCACCTACGTTTCAAGCACGGAGTTAGCCAACTCTTAGGAAAATCTGTGTTGAAGTTGTGCTTACATAGTCACAAATGTGCCCACACACAACTAAGTATATTTTGTATCAGCTGGGACTGCTGCATCCCAGCACTGCATCAACCACATCTATTTTGGATTGACATCAACTATGAAAGCATACATTTCTGTATACTGAGCAAAAGAATCATACTTTAAACTCTAATGAACATTCAGCATCTTCACTGTCCCCAGTAGCTACACGTAGCTCTCATGGGGATTGCCTGAGCTGCAGAAGATGAGCATCTATTTTCATCTCTGTTTTGCAGGAAGATGTTTATGGACTAAAGCCTAAATTTGCACAGATGGCTTAGGGAAAAACCTAAGTTCCTGAGTCTTGTCCTTGTTTTATTAACATACCATATTTTGTTGGTGTACATGCACTCTCACAGAAGAAAAACATTTGTTTTCTTCATCAAATAGATATAAAATATTATTTAAAAAGTAAGATTTTCAGATATTAAATGCAGAGCTGCTTCCTCAAATAGTTTCTCAACAGCATCTTCCACAAAAGTTTATTGTTAGCATTTAAGATTCTGTGAAGTAGCACAGTGTCATAATAACCATTTAATTGATGTTTTAATCCTTCTGTTTGCCTGAGTGACAGTTAAGGGAATGTCAATTAAACAGCAGTTTTGCTGTGATCATATTTTAAAGCCTTGTAAAAGAAAAAAAAAAAAAAAAGTATTTGACATTTCACAGCACTGACACTGACCTGAAAATATAATAATTCATATTTTAGTGAAATATGCAGTGAAAATGCTTTTTGATGCAGTCTCAGTTGAATTGCAGATTTTTTTTTGTCCTTAGCAAAAGAAGATGCCAGAACATAGTTGATTAGACCAGGGATTAGGTCAAAGGCTTAGTGCATGCTGCTTCTCAAATGTAGGATTCCATTTTCATATATAATTGTGAGAAAACTTCTTTAACTATGAGAAAAATTCATTGTCTTTTTCTGCATGCATTTCCATGTGAAAAATGAAGAAAGCATCGACCTGATGATATAATTTAATGATACAGTTTACAGCAGAGAGGAAAGTGTTGATCTCCTCTCTCTGGTGGCCAGTGATAGGACCCAAGGAAATGGAACAAAGATGCATCAGAGGGAAGTTCAGATTTGATGTGAGGAAAAAGTTCATCACTGAGAGGGTGCTTGGTCACTAGAACAGGTTCCCCAGGCAAGTAGTCGCATCACCAGGCTTGTCAGAGTTCAAGCAGCATCTGGGAGATGCTCTTAGTCATACGTTTTTCTGTCTGGTTAGTTTTTTTCAAGTTTATGAGACAGAGTATTTTTATGAGGGCCTATAGTGACAGGACAAAGGGAAATGGTTTTAAACTGAAAGAGGGTAGATTTCAGTTAGATATAAGGAAGAAATACTTCACTATGAGGGTGGTGAGATGCTGGAACTGGTTTCCCAGAGAAGCTATGGATGCCCCATCACTGAAAGCATACAAGAACAGCTTGGATGGGGCTTTGAGCAACCTGGTCTAGTGGGAGGTGTCCCAGCCCATGGCAGGAGAGTTGGAACTAGGTGATCTTTAAGGTCCCTTCCAATCCAAACCAGTCTATGATTCTATGAAATCTGATTTCCAATACTGCTTCTTTTAAAGCTTTCCTTTGCAAGTTTCTCACTGCAATATTCACGCACTCATTTTCATCAGTGAGAATTCTGTAGTCCACCACAACAAACAAGGCAAGTAAAAAAATCCCAACCACTTAGCCAACATCTTTCTCACAGCTATTTGTTTTTTAACAGATTTCCTCGAGATCATCAGGAAATACAATATCAACAGCACCAGCACACCTACTCTATTGTCATATTTCAATTCTTCATTTCAGCTCTTTGGTTTAATAACTAAAACCTCAAGCTTTTATCAGCAAGCTGAGTCTCCAGTACAAGCACACTCTCTGCCATCTCCTTCTCTTTTATTCTTTATTCATTTACAGAAGGAAGAAATTGCCATCTATTCATCTTTGTTTTCTTTTTCATTTGTTTGGTTGTTTTGTTTGTTTGTTTTTCTTTCTTAAGGTATGTTCTGTCATATGTATCTCAGCTTCCAGGTATATCTCACATACTTATTTCTCCTGTGCCCAGATGACAGACTTTCAAACACAGTGCACACGCTTCATTCAATACAACTGAGCTCTCCTAAAATAGGTTATTCAGTAAATCCATCAAAGCAAAATAGAAAAAAAAAATAGAAAATGACAGGTCATTCTCAGGGTGACTCCCATTCTTATGACAAAACAGAAGTCTGGGATGCCTCTTAATTGTCTTGACAAATGACAAATCAGATTTAGTGGTAATGAATCACTATTGGTTTCACCATCCCCATAGGGGGAATTTTCAGGAAGATAATAATGGATATCCACTGCTGTATTTACAATCTTTCTGAGAGTCCTGATGTTGATTTCTGGAGCTACTTATGATAACATATTTTCTTCTCACAGATTTACAATTGATTATTTCTCTTTAGATGTGACTCAGTGATCTGTTGCCTCTACTTTTCAAAGTAAAATTGTTGTCATAAAAAATCCTGTAAATTGTCATAAAAAATCAGTAAAATCATGTCATGGGTGTAATGGGTGCAAAGAGCAGTGAAAGGGTTTGTTCCAAGCTATAGCTCTTGAGTATGAGACACTCAACTTGACCTTTTGAATCCACAGAGGTTCACATATAGATAGAGAAGAGGTATGCTGTGTGTGGAGGGAGGGAGAAACTAAGAATGTATTGATATGAATGATGACATAAAGGAAACTGATAGGGGTTTTGGAGAAGGGTATTGAATTTCTATTTGCATTATCATAAATATGTAAAGAGACTGGACTACAGTTTCCTGACAGCAATAAACATCAACATGTGAAGCTGTGTAAAAAGTTTCTGCTTTCACTTCCTTTTGAGCTGTTTAGTGACTCCAGAAATTACATATTACATGGAAACAGGTCACTGGATACTCAGTACTTTGGAAATTTTGAAATGCTTTGCTTCCTGCTTATGAAAGAAATCTTGATCCAAGATCTTTGCAAAATATAAAATGAAAAGAAACAGATAATTGTGTCTTTCTAAAAAAAATTAAAAAAAAAAAAAAAAATCCTTAAGATCATTTACCAATATGTGATAGTGTTGGATGTTCAGATTTATGGTTTATATCTCAACCTTTTATTTTTTCCTGAATGTAGACTGTTCTGAGGCAGGTAAAATACCATGTATTTAATTCCTCCCTGCTCAATTTGTCATTCAAAATTTTGATATTACTAGCAAAGGTGGTATTATTTAACTGATGCCAGCTTATTCTTTAGTCATCTTGAATATCCCTCTCTCTAGAATGAATAACATAAGCCTAGTGCCATTGGTAGGACTGCAAATATATGAATTTTGTAGCTATCTATGCTTTTGCAGTTAGCTTTCTTCATTGGGCTAGACCTTGAAAGTCACTGGCACGATGCTTTTAAGACCTTCTGTGTAGAGAATTCTCTACCCTCAGGTAGAGAATAAGTAGATGGGCTTTTTTAGCAGGATGGGACACATTTAATTAAGACTACATCATTCATATTGGACAGGATGAGAACAGCAGATTTTAATTTTTTTTTTTTTCTGGAAGAAATATTTATGGGAAGGGAAGTAAAAAAATGCACCTCTCCAATGGACTTTCAGGATCTCTTGGTAAAAATGGACAAAAAGCTTTCCTTCCTCATATTTCTTCTTTTTCTATCCCCCACACCCTGAATCATACAGCAAACAAACAGAAATAATACCAATAATGAAAATTAAAAAAGGAAGCCCTTTTATACTGGGTCTGCCTGAGCTGGAGTTAATTTCCCCAGAGCAGCCCTCCCAGTGCTGTGCTTGGCAGCGAGAGCTGGAAAGGTGCTGATCA
>JANIJG010007105.1:0-43050 GCA_024611175.1 Megaceryle torquata
TCTTGAACTGAGGAGACCAGAACTGAACACAGTACTCCAGATGTGGTCTCACTAGTGCAGAGAAGGCAGGGAGGAGAGCTTCCCTCGACCTTCTGTCCACACTCTTCTTTATGCACCCCACAGGCTGGGTGGTTGTTTTCCTTACAAGGGAATCTCTTACGTGGTGTCTTTTTTGTCTCTTAGTGCCTGTTTGCCTTATGTGTGTTTTCTGATTTGGTTTACGTTTTCAGTGCAGATGGACCAGGTGAGAAAGGAGTGTTGGTAAAGTGTTTGTAAGAAGCACAGGGCCCCAAGAATGAGACTGTGGTTCTTTCAAAGTCCTGTATCTTTGGGGTATGGGTCCTGGAGTATTTCTACAAGGCTGTGCTAGACAAGCTAGCACAACCCACGAGTGTCTTCCTTTTACAGAAGGTTGTGATTCCCACTGATCAAAGGCTGTAACCTTGTAAAAATGGAGCAAAATGCTAAGGATTCTCCTGTAACTAACTTCTTGTATGGTTTTCACAAGGACTTATATCATGATAACCTCCCAATATTAGTCCTTTTTCTAACTCCATCCTAAACTAACATAACCTAAGTACAGAAAGGCCTTTACTACATTCACAAAATGCAATTATTTTAAAGTTAAAATAACTTTCAAAGTTAAAATAACTTTTAAAATAACTTTTAAAGTTAAAAGGCTGTTTGTAAGTGTGTATATATAGAGGAAAGTAAAATTGAGGTAAAAAACAGCTTCTGGGGAAAAATAGGGCTGTGCTGTGAGGAGAAAATACATGGAGGCTTTTTTTTTTTTAAATCACAATTCTTCTCATAGGTTTCCTCTGCATTTTCTGGTTTTCTTTCTTTTCCTGTTTTATGGGTGAATTTCCCTTATAATTTAATTAAATTTCTCATTTGCTCTTTAACTTGGCAGCAAACATGTGTTGAGCCCAGTTTACTATAAAAATATGTTCTGGGGAGATTGACTCAGTTGTCAGGTTTTGTGCTTTCTAGTAGAACTCTGAATCTTTCCAGAGGAGAAGGCACATTGGAAATTTTAACACTGCATCCCACTTACCTCACCTCCCTCACTACAGGTAGCTTTACACGTAACCTTCTGTTTGCTTTACTTCATCCTCCCAGCCCCTTCAGAGCATTCTTGTTTGATACGGACATAAATTGCACTGGTAATTGTAAAGCTACTGTGCTGTAGAGTTCTATTTTAGTTGCACATACCTGTCATTAATTGTATGGGAATTTTCACAGTACTCTCCCCAAGGAACAATTTCATTGAAAAGTAACTTAGTTGTCTAGACTATAGCAACTCATAAAATCATCACTAGTTTTGGGTTTTGAGCTACAAAGCAGCAATAGAAACATGGCTTGTAGATTTAAAGTACTTCCAAGCACAGGAACTGTTTTATAATCCCCATCATAGTAGTCTAACCTGGTAAACCATTTTTAACAGGATCAAGAACAGAAAATGTACAATAAGCTTAAAGTAAAGGTTATCTCTGTTAATTTATGATACTTTTTTTTTTTTTGTAGACGCGCTGCCGCTGTACATGGACCTTTCTTCCTCCAAATGTGTAAAAAAAAAAATACACATTTTGTAGCAAGCACATTGTGCCTGCCTTTCACAGCTTGTGCCATAACTGGTTTAGTTTAGGAATAGTTTGACACTCAAAAAGGAACTTCAGTGGTTCTGAGTAACAATGTCAGCATTCATGTTTGTGTGTTTATACTGTAAGGGCCAATGGGTGGAAGGATTTTTTATTTTTTATTACTCTTCAGCTTTATAAGTAATCTGCTCATTATCTTGAAAATTCCTAACTGAAAGCACAAATTATTTTCGATAAAGTTTGAAACTAGTTGTGCATATGGAACTTTTACATACTTATTTAAATCATGCCTATGTATATGCACACATATATACACATATTTATATAAAAATATTGCACTTCAACATTGAATGTGATTTATTTGTACCATTGTAGTGCTTCAAGAACTGAAAAAAATTGCTCTAGTTGTACTGGTGCTGATGTCTGCATACTGAAAGCAGTTATGGTTTTCAAGGAGATTTTACAGTGCCTAACCGGGGGGGGGGAAGCATTCTTATTTAGCCTAGTATTTCAGTGTGCTGAAGTTGGTGAAGCTTAAGCAAATGTTTGAGTTTTCCTTGCACTGTAGCCAAAGCAAATTAGAAGTAGAGAAAAGCCAAGAACTAACGTACCATTTTACACTCTCTAACTTAAACCACAAAGAGGTTTATTTCACAGGGGAAATGGTGCATTGTGAGTCAATGTTAGCCAGTACGTGATCATCAAAATGACATCAAATTCTATGAAAACCAGATTTGTTTGTAGCTTACATGTATTACCAAGTGAGCTAAAGGCTATGAAACATTTGCTGGCCCACAAAACTACATATTCTCTTTTTGTTTTAGTGCTTGTGGTCTGGCAGGTGGAAAATACCACCCTCATTCTTGCTGAAGATGAAGGCTCGTCCTTTATCCATGCTAGCACAGTCTCCCTCTTGTAAGGTTTTTCCATGTATAGTCAGACAGCGTCATTCACAGGAGTTTCTCAGCACTTCTGCCGCTAATGCCAGAGATAAGAATCCAAAGAGCAATGGAACATAACTTGAAAATTACTTTGCATTTCAACTTCAGCACAACAAGTTGTTCTGAAACAGCTCACACCTGCTAATGCGTTTTTTTGTACACTTGATTCAAACAGTGATAGCTTCAAAGAAAGGTTTGTGACTGCATACCAAGCACAGTGCAGATTTTATCAGCAATTGTGTTTTTTTAAAAAGAGAGAGGAGACACAAGTCCTGCGCTTAATGTGTTCTTACGTCTGGGTGTTAAAAATGCATTTCTTTTGCAGAAACACTAAAAACTTAAGAGCTCTTTCCTGTAGATTTTGTACATAGGCAGGATGACAGAAGCCTTGACCCTGGCTCAGTAATCAATAGGCATCTTAGTCCTTACTGATAATTCTGAGTGTTAACATTAGGGCTATCTTTAAAATTATACTGATGGAGTTTCTTAGATCTAGATGGTCAAAGCATTTAAAAGCAAGTAGACACATTAAATATATATTTTTTTTGTGCAAAATAAATCCTCCCACCCTTCAATGCATTGAAGTGGAGAATCTACCACTGCTTCCCTCATTGCTGGTCAGAGGTTTGTAACCCTCCTGGGGCTCATAAAGATGAAATTCCCTCAACCCAAAGCTGCTGAAAGAGCACTGAGCTGACCTGAGTCTCTGCAGTTCCACTGCACCCTGGTCCTGCACAGGCAGCCTGCTGTGGGATCCCTTTGGCGTGATTCACATGTGAGGGTCTAAGGTCCAGCCCAAGAGCATCTTGAAAAGCCCCGTGTAGCTGAATCCTGCTGAAATCAGCAGCTCTTCTCATGTTGTCGTGAGCACTACCTGCACAGTGCCAGCAGGTCCTTGGGTTGGAGCCTGGTCATAGCTTGGCACATCCTTGCTGGGTCTGTGTGCTGATGAAGGGGAAGCTTCTGCGCAGCAGTCAGGGTGGGGAAGGAAGGACTCGGGTGCATTAGCAGTTTTATGGCTTGCACTGTAAGTGGCCAAATAGCTTTTGTACAGCTGTAAAGCATGTTTAGCACAGTGTTATAAAACACATCTCGATGTATTTTCATAGCTTCATAAACCGTAGTTCATTTATGTAGGTACTACTTTATTGTAATCCTTTATCTTAAACATGAAACTGTTTCCTGGTAGTCTTTCTACTTTTTTCTTCTTTTTAATCCAAAAAAATGGGAAGAGAAGAGAAAAAAAACCCTGCCGTTTTGTTATATGCATCAGGAGATTCCTTAAGTACAGTAATAGTGCCCTGCTTTTGTATTTTTGTATTTCTAACCTCAGAATGCAGGGCTAGCAGCTAAAAAGCCAAAATAACATTAATTATGGCTGTTCTTCGCTGCGGTTTTTGGAGTATAAGTTTGGAACAGATGTTTGGGACAAGAGGAGGGGGGAGGAAGGATGGATTGTTTCTTTTTCTCAGCCCCAACTGGTTTTAATTCTTTCTTGAACATTTTGAGAATATCTTTAAACATTTGCCAGAGTTCAATTAACATCCCGTGACTAAAGGTGGGACTAAAAACTGGCATGTTTTTCTTCAAACATATACCTGCTCTTGCTGCTCATGCCAAAGCCAGAGAAAGAAAGGATTCCAGCTGGCATAGGTTTTATTACTGTTACATTAATTTGCAGGTTAAGCCTCAAGTTGGGAGGGGTCTACTGGATTGATTTATTTATTTACTTTTGTGTGTGTGTGTGTGATTTTTTAAAAAGTTCTGTGTAAAACACTGCCATTTAATTACAGGAAGGTTATGCTCTTTTTTGGTGAACGTTTAACAGCTTATTCTTGTTTACATGAAGTTGTAGAAATCTAGTTTTAAAATATGTCTAGAGATGGTGTTCTTGGCTTTATCATGTTTTTCCTGTACTATGTATAAACAGAAGACTGTACGTTATTGAAAGCCTGTTTTTGTGGAAAACAGGATTGGGGAAAAAAAGTTTATGTAAGAATGCAAAGTAAGTTCCTGAGACTATTGGCGCAGTGTGACCATAAAACCTCAACAGCACATTGTGCAGTGACATTATAACAATTTGCTTTAGCACCTCTGCAGCATTCTCAGAAAGTCCTTTTCTACAAAACACATGCCGTGGTATCAGTTGACTGTTTTTCCAGAATCAGTTCTTTACATGCATGTTTTTGTGATTAGTTGCTCTTTTGCAAGCAACTGGAAGTAGAGGATTTTATTTTTTTCTTTCTTAGTTAGCTTATATAGGTGTGCAAGCTCTTTTAGTGGGTTTATAATCTCAGGATTTGGATTTTGTGTTTGGTTTTAAAGACTGTTCTTTGATAAATGGATATCAAGATACAGATGTATTGAAATAGAAAACTGCACACATTTGCTTCTAAGGCCAGATAGGAGTCTAGCTGCTCCACCAACTCCTGTAGTGGCTCTGGAGGACTGGTTTGGTTTTGTTTTGTTTTTTTAACCTGAGTATTGTTAGTTCAGTTTCCCCTGTAGCCCAAAATGATGAGCAGGTCTCATGTAAATAGCTCCCAATTTTACTGAAAGTGAGTAGGACTATATAATACTAATGTTATACTAGTAGTACTTTAAGTAAAAACCTTTATGTTTATTTTGTACCTCTTATCATTTTAGCTTTACATCCAGGATTTTAAGGTGATTTTCCATATAGGCTAACTCAGCTGAAATCATTTTGTACCAAAATACGGTATATTTGGTTCTGTTTTTTACATGTAGGATCTGAAGTGTTTGCATGCTTTGCAAAGTGGATTTAAACATTATAACTGAATACATTTTCAGTTACTTAAAACTCAGCATGAGCTTACACTGAGCATTTAAATGAAAAGGTAATTTGAAATGTTGGAATCGACTACCTATCATTTCACTTAAAACACCAAAGCTATCCATGGGTCGGGTGCATAACGACTTGTGGGCTCGTCCTGTTTGAGATACCACCCTCCAAAAGTAGCTGTGGAAAGTATCTTCTCAGCCTGTTTCTGTGACTGTGCAAGGTACAGTTGCCATCTCTGTGGAGACTGAGAGGGTAGAGGATGTCCAGAAACGCCTACCTATATCCTTGCTTGCTTACATGGTTCTGCCTTTGGTATAGCAGACCCTACTGGCTGAAAGCTGTTCTTTGAATGATACTTACTAACAAGAAAAAGTATTTTTTTGTCTAACTTACTTTCTCTTCTGCTTTTAAGTACCTTGTGCATAAAAATAATGTTAAAAGCCATATTGCTCTTTGCATTTGAATCTATATTTGCATCATTACATGAAGTACAGTTTTGATATTCTCTTGGTGCTTATTCACTAACTGAGCCCTGCTTCAACCAGAGACAATAGAAAAATTGTTCTTCTGACTAGTAACAGTTCCTAAACAGCTCATTATTTAGCACTTGAGACCTGATCTGAGCTAGGACAGAACTGGGAGGAAGGGTGTTTTCTCCAGAAGACATTTTTCTGGCTAAATCCTGCACTGACTAGTGTCATGAGGAGGATTAAAATGCTGGCGGCAGCACCAGCTGAAGTGCAAGATGAGGGCTGTGCTCCTGGCACGAGCATGTGTGAGAGCAGCCCAGCAGCGACCGCCACAGACCACACAGCCCGCGGGACCTGCTGCGCGGGGCTGGCAGTGGCCAGCAGGACGTGCACTGGGCCACCCCCGCTTGGCCCAAGGCCAAGTCAATAATAAGTTGTAATTGCTCTTTTGTGACTCTTTTGTGATCATGCAGAGAGGGATGGAGGTCTCTGCCAGCCTTGGCAACTGCCCATTTGACAAACCATAACCATCTCAAGCAGCTCCCTCGAGTGACAGCAGAGCCACCAAGCATGCAGTTGGCTTTGAGAACAGATTTGCCTCTCCTCTCCCAGGAACAAGGTTCAGAGATATTTACTGGGATAAGAGAGAAAACTTCTAACTACGTGAGCTTGCGCCCACTGGTTGAAGGAAGGCTCCAGCCTACACCGTCATGAACCCAGTGCTTGCTTTATATAGGTGCTCAATCCAAACACTGGAACTGCACTTGCAATCTAAAATACCCACGTCTGTAGCACTACACAGTGCTCTGCTTAAACTACCCTGGGTTTTTTTCAGTTGTATTACACACGTGTTTACATTCGTGGATGTGAACGATGAAAGAATTTTTTGAAAATACAAGAAAAAGTCTGAATGGCCTTTCAGAAGGGCTGAAAAACACTTTCTGTCCTCTTGACTCTCCTCCCTCCACCCCCAAAACAAGCAAGCAAAGGAAACACCCTGTCTCAGTCTGTTTGGATGATCCAGTGTCTGAAATTTGTTGCCTTGAGTTTGCAGAGCCACTACACTGTGCTGCCTTTACCAGCTTGCAGCCGAGAGAGTCCTGCTGCAGCTTCTAAAGACTTGCACAGCAGCCACAATGCTTCTTATTTAACTGTCTTGTATTTCAATTCCCTTAGCATTTATTTCCTGTGCTTTATATAAAGGAAGAATATTTCTTTTTGGATGACTTGATATGTGTTTAGATAAGCAATGAGTATCAGCTGTGGGAACGTTCTCTCTGCTGGTGAGCATGGAGGAGACTGTTGCATCCACGGGCACCGAGGGAAGAAGTTTGACAAATCTATAAATATGCTTTAGTGCTAGACCAAAATTCACATATTAATAATTTTCCTTTTTTTATTTAATCAAGGAAGCTGTCACAGTATGTGGGAAGGCAAACTTCTTAACATAAGAAGTGCTCTCATAAAACTGTTTCAATGAAATAGAAACTGCAAGTCCTGCACAGGACAAAGTGTGAAGCTGAATTTTTGTGAGAGGTCATTGGAATTACCATGAACTTTCAGTGACACTAGCCATGTTGGTTCTCACTGTAATAGGCTATTTGCTCATAGTTATTCATTGTATACTTCAATGTATGCTTTCTGGTCACAGAAATAATTGGCAAGGATATTTTGGATTTGTTTTTCTTTGTGGGAGGAGAAAGGAAGAGCTCATAATGTTCTTGATCAGAGGTCGAGATAGATTGTATTCACTGTAACTGCACACGCAGCCTGTGCTGGTTTTCATTAGCTTTGTCTTTTTTATATTTCAAGGCACAGTGTAGAAGTCTTTAGATTTAAAAAGCAACATAAGTACAAATGATGTGCACCTGCTAGAACCAAGATTCATTCAAAGTTGAGGGAAAAATTCCTCTGCAAATCTCATGGTGCGATGAATTCGCTCACACAAAAAGTAGAATTTATGTTGGCTACAGTGGTGTGAATATAGAATAAAACACATAAATATAAAGAGAAGGCTCCAGATCTTCAGCAGTGTAGCTGGGATGTTGTCTATTCCCAAATTCTTTTCTATTCTATTCTGTTCTATTCCTATTCTCTGAAAAATGTTTCTGAGCTACTTAAGTTGCTGACTTATCTACTAGAAAAAGTAGTAGATGGGCATGTTTCCTGTGCCATTAATTGATGTTCTTACTGACTGGAAGAAGAGGTGGAGCAAGTCTTTATGATGCAACTTTGCTTTTCATCACACTGCAAAGACTTCTGACCACTCAGGCAGTAATTGTAACCCTTTTCATGCATGTGTTTACTTTTGGCAAATAAACTGCTGTGATGCAGACAGCCTTCTGATTTCTCAGCATAAAAATTAAACCAGAAGTAACTTTCCAGAATACTTTGTGATCCTGTATGTTTTCTGTCTTTTCATAACAAGTAATTTTGTGTAATACTTGGCTCTGCTATGACATACTATGCCAGCTGTTCCTAGCGGTGTCCACCTCAATTCCATGTCCACCTCAAGTGCATCTCAGTTGAGTCCACCTCCTCTTTGAGGAGCACTGGTATTGTCTCAGCATGGAAAATTCCAGGAAAAGAACCAAACAAGCTATCATTCTGTCCTTACCTTTGTTTTGTTTCATTTTGTAATCTGCTGGGGGCAGCACAGGTGAAGTGAGTCTTCTGGCAGGGCCACTGGAGTCAGGAGGTGGGGCATGACTTTGTGGGCCAGGACTGAGGGAATACTGCATGTGAGGGCAGGGGCAATATTGTGAGGATGCTACTGAGTCATTTGGATAATAAAGCAGTGGGTTTAGGTTAGGCTGAAGTAGAACTATGTAGGGTCTCTGAATGAAAGCCAGATGATGAAACAGGATATGGTAAAAGGCAAGGAACTAGCAAGGAGCCTCAGAAAGAGCGTTGCCAGAAGACAGGGGTGGAGAAGGCAGTTTTCTTGCTATTGTAGAACTAGTATTTAGTTACGGTAATAATGTTGTATATTTGTACTCTCCCTTGCTGAAAGCATATGCTTCTTTGTCAGCCTTTCCCCTCCAGATATTTAGACGCTTCATCTTCGAGAAATGTGTGTTGTTGAGTTTTGGGCGAGTTTTTTGCTCTTCAGACTTCTGAAGCAATGTTTTTCCTTTGAATACTGATGGGGGGAATGATCTGTCTGCCTTCCAAGCATGATGAGAAATGGTAAGGACATTAGCACTTGTGCTACAGGAACATCTCTGCTCAGTCCCCCCAAAGGGCAGCGTGCCCCAGCACAGCATCCTGTTTTCCATGTGCACGGCAAGATCCAAGTGGAGATCAAGTGAGCCAGCTCTCGTAAGAGCTACTGCAAATACTTGTCCAAGTCACGCAGTTGTTACACCCTGGAACAGACCATAGGTTAGTTGCAAAGGCACTTCATTTTTTTTTTCCTTTACAAAAGTAAATATTTACAATTAGTATTGCATAACACCAACAAAGTTTTTTTAAAAACCCAAAACCCAAGCAGCAAGGTAGATCTTGATCAAAGAGCCCTGCTGCTGCACGCTTCCCCTTCAGCGCGCTGCGGGCACCCTGGCAAGCTGCCCGAAGGAGCCAGCGACAGCCAGCGGCTCGGCTTGCAGCTTGTACACCTGACGTGTAGCCGAGGGCCAGGGACTCCCGCTCGGCATGGGAACAGCTTTGCAAAGCCACCGTCCTCAGCCTAACAGTCTTTAATTAAAATGCCTCATCTAGGGGCTGTTTATTACAGCAGCGCCAACCTGTGTGTCGTGCTTTTTAGTTTTCCTTTTTCTCCCCCAGCCCGTCGCCGATGTGTTGTGCGCAGGCAGTGAGGCACCACACGGGTTGCTGCTCTTAGACACTGACAACTGAGGAAATTAAATTCTGGGGCACAATCAGTTAAAAGCCTGACTAAATCAGTGTTGTTTTTCTATGGCAACTGAAACAACATCATTATTTGAAGGACAAATTTTTATGGCTAATGAATTTTTTTTCACGACAGTAAGTTTTTTTGGCATTTTGTTTATACCAAGACCCTCTTAAATAAATTTTTAGATTTTTAATTTATCTTTTTTTTTTTCTCTTTCTCTTTCTCTCTCTCTTAAAGAGAGTACCAGCAATTTTCAGTAGGACAGTTAGATAAAAGCAGTGATAGACTGCAGTTCCAGCTTTGTATAAAGTAATATGCCTTTCAGGTACTTGGCACCATTAGTGTTACTGGTTTGTGTAAGCAAAAACATACAGTTATTTCGTTATTTTTAAAATCTATAGTGACGTCTGGATTAAAAAACTTAAAGACAGTGGAGTTATTTATTATATGCATTTGCTTATACTGTTTAAGCAACTTTTGTGACTATGCTAGACAAAATCTTGCATTTTTGTTCAGGTAAGCTAATTAAAAAAAAATCTTAAGGATGGCCTAACCTCACAGATGCTTACATGCATGTTTTGGTTTCTTCTGTCTCTCTTCTTCAATGTTTTTACCTGCAAGTGAAGCATGAGCAAAAGTCCTAACAGAATGGGGTCTTACTGCACCAAGTCATTAGAAAAATTAAAAGAATGCCCTGAAAATAAAGGAAAACCTATGGAAATGCATAGTTGCAATGGTTGTTTCATCTCCCTACTGTTCTGCGTACCTTTTTCCTTACGAACCATGTTGCATATTAAGTTTTATAGAGCACTGATTGTCATTTTATAAAAGCATGTTCCTTGTTACCTCTTAAAGTAGTGATAACCTTCGTGGATGTTTTACAGTCTCAAATGATGTTTTCTTTGGGAGGACAAAATCCTGTTTGGGAGGAAATCACCCCGCTCTTAGGGGGGTGGGATTATAATGGCAGAAGTTGTTGGTATCGGCGTTTAGAATTGTTGTGTATTTTCTCATCCGGGGAGTGCATACGTGTGTTTACAATAGGGTTTTCTGTTGCATTTGCTTAAAAAAACCCCACTGAGCCTGAAAGTTTGAAAGGAAAAGCTTGAGGAATTTTTTCCATCAAGATACAATCAAGGGCAGGAAATCGTAGAAGCAGAGTTGTGGTTTTGCCTCCATTTTTTTATTAGTTAATTAAACTGTAACAACTCTTAACTTCATTTTAGGTTAACTGTTCCTAGAGTTCAGAAATATTTTAAGAGGTCAATAATGCTTTCTTTGGCTTTGGCTCGTTCCATGTGGGATAAGGAGTTGCAGTCAGCAGGGCAGAGTTTTCCAGATGTGCTGCAGAGCGTGTGTGCATGTGCTTATGTCGACAGTTGTTGATGGTGGGAAACCGTCCATCTTTCCTCATCTGCGCACCACCCTATACGGATGAAAACCACAGGAAAGGAACACGGATAGCCTGACATCTGTAAGCGAACTTTCAGTATCTCAGTAAAGCTGAGGAGCCCTGCGTGCTTGTAGCTACCAGTTCACATGCATTTTTACTCAGTGGTGGAGAGGTGCTGAATCTGAGTGAGATTACTGGGGGAGGGGAAATCCAAAGGGAAAAATGTGAGATGCTAGGTGTGTATGTAGCTTCACCAGAAGCAAAAAAAACCACCCCACAACCCTGCTGTATGTTGCAGCACGAGTTTTCTCTGGGAAGTCAGGATGTTTCTTTTTTAAGTGCCGTGAGGCATCTGTCTGCATTTTCTTCTTGGCGCGTAGAGCTGCTTAAGGCATGCGCTGAAAGGGCATATGAGGGAAGCAGATAGAGCCGTGCAAGTGTCACATAACTGTCTTTAATAACAGGAGCTATTCCAGCACTCGGAGCCAAATCGTCTTTCAGCAGAAGGGATAAAATTTAGCAGAGCTGGGAAAGGGAAAGAAGAAAGGGGAGGGGAAACACAGCACCACCTCCTGCTGATACCACGGAAGTTTCCCTCAGCTTTCCCTCTCTCTCCCCCTGTGCATGTATTTTTTAATCAGCTGGGGCTCTTCCCTCCCCTGCCTTTTTATTTTTTTTTCCCTTAACCTTTTTTTTATAGTTGGAGTTGTGCTTTCCTAATTTCTGTTGTTTCACATGTAACTTCCTCAGAAGATTTCATTAATAGTTATTGCAATTAAACATAATAAACTCTGCACTAGCTGTTCAAATGGCTGTTGTAGCATATCTGGAACATAGCGTGGTCTGTTCAGGGCAGTCACACAATGCAATTTATCCCCACACCTGAGGGAATGAATTTCACAACTATAATTGCTACAATATAATTCTTATTAATGTTGTGCTATAATTCCTATTAATTCCAAAGGGCTAGTAAATGCATTAGGACGTGTCAACATATTATTTTACACTGTTTATGATCTGTAGAATTACACTTTTCAGTATTGTATTGCATAAAGAAAAGCTTTAAAATTAGCTTTAATTGCAGGGGGGACACACATTTTCTGTTTGGGCACTGGGAAAGGCAGAAGGATCCTGTTGTTTGAGAAGTAATGAAACTGCATTTTTAAATCAGTCCTTTGAACTTTCTGCGCCATGCAGTTAACAGTTTATGAAGATGTATTAATAATGCCTGTCCTGGTTATTAGAAAAAAACCTCTGGTGTCTTTATGAAGGAATAAATAGCTGTAAGAAAGATAGGTTTATAAAATGAAAACTAACTGTCTTCAAGCAAAGACAAAAGTGGGGAAATTACAAGTCATTGTAACTGATGTAATAAATGCAGAATGGGTTATCTTGCTGGGCTTTTATTTATTCTTGGTTTATCTCTCTACCCTGCTTTTCTAGGTAGTGAATATGATGAGGAGGAAGTAGACTATGAAGAATCAGACAGTGATGAGTCCTGGACTACAGAAAGTGCCATCAGCTCTGAAGCTATCCTTAGTTCAATGTGCATGAATGGAGGGGATGAAAAACCTTTTGCCTGTCCTGTTCCTGGATGTAAAAAAAGATATAAGGTAAGCAGTCATGCAGACTGACCTTATTTTCTGCTGGTGTAGTCAGGAGGAAGCCTCTAAAATCAATTTGTACCTTTCTTGTTTATAATAGACTTCTCACATTTATTTTTGTAGTGTTTTAGCAGTGTACATATTTTATTCACTGATTTCCTCTCAGGCACAGTCAAGTTACCGGTTTTAGAAAGGAGGTAGCTGTTTGCATCTCTGTCTGTCAAGAGAGATTACACATAGTGACTCCCCTGTTGTATACATTTTAACTGGCTTTCAATTGTTTAGACAAATTAACTGCAGAATGCAGGAGGTGCTACCAGCAACATATTCTTGAGTCCTTTTCAGAGATACTAAATAAAAAGCTCCTGCCCGTCAGTGCCAGAATGAATTCCTTCTGTGTAACAGCTAGGGATAGTGCCTCTCCTCTAGTATGGCTGAGCCCAGGGCACTTTTCTTGCTAAAGGTGAGTGTGGAAAGCAATGGTTGACATTTTGCAAGTCAGAGTTTATCTCAGGAAGGCAGAGCCTCTGAGAAATTCTGGCATCATTCTGTCCCGAGTCCAAGTCCCCGTGACTCGACTGCACAGCAGTGGGTGTGTCTGGCCCCAAGTGCAGGGCTTGCATCCCTCTGTGTGGTGTGCTGGGAAACAATTTCCCCACTCTGTCCCTGGCTCCCCTGGTTTTTGATTGCTCTCCATCATGAGAAATTTTTGTCTATGGGAGTGAAACAACTTTATCTTTGAACCTTGAGCTGACTGATAAAAAGCATGCCGTGCTGTTGTGAGGATAGGAATATTGCTTCATCTGAAGCAGTGTGGAGACAGATGAAATTGTATTGAACAGCTTGGGCTTCAGTATGGTATTCTATAGCCATTGACATTTGGGAACAAAAATAGCCTGTTGGCACAGCTCCTCAGAATCGTTTTCTGAAGGTTTTGTGTGAAGTACTGGAAAATTCAGCTACCGGCCTAGAAAAAAGCAGTGGTGGTTGAGTTGGTTTTATAGTAGTTTTGGTTTATGGCTTCTCCTTTAAATAACTGAAAAGTAAGGACTTAAAAGAAAACAGAATTATGAAAGAGAAATCTAGGAAGACCAATAGCATTCAAGTTAAAACAGTTGTGACAAGAATGAATAAACTGTGCATGAAACCATATAGCGGACAGAACTGTGTTCAGTGATGCTGCAGCTGTTCTGGACGGCGGCAGCTGCCACGGCAGCAAACCACAAAACTCGGATTCCGGTGCGGATCAGTTAATCCTGACACTACTTAAAACATGAGCAAGAAAGCAGTGTGCTTGTTTCTTCATGACATGCAAGTCTCTTTGCAGAGATTAGCCTTAACTATGTAATGGTTATTCTCTTTGGTTATGGGGAAAACTGGACACTATCTCTTGAGGCAGGGCAGAGGGAAAGATGGGTTTGGACTACTTGCAAGTATCGCTTTGCAGATATACCTGCGTTATTCAAGATTAATGCTTTTTCTGTGGGTGGCAGAAGCTGTGCCAGATGATGGCTCTAGTAGGAAAGCTAAATCCCTAGGTCAGGAAGCAAACAAGCCGTGGTGATCGTTAGAAGTCTGTGTGCCCACAGGGCATCTATGCATTGCTGAAAACATTCACTTAATGGCACAGGCTAGAAGGAGAACCCTGTAATTTGCTATATCCTGTCTGTTCTATGTTTGACTGCCAGCTCTCTGTCTTTTTATTGCCCAAATAAGCAAGCTGTTTCTGCTTGCTTCTGCTATCTCACTGCCTTCATCTCAAATGTATGGGGACTGTCCACGGGATAGCTTGTACACCATTAACGTTAGAACAGTAGGACAGGGAACAAATTAATGACCCTTAGAGAGGCTGACAGAGCAGCAGCAAATTACAAGCACCCTGTTTTCCTCAGAGACTCACCTCTGTTTAGTCCTGATAGGGAAACACATTTCCTTCAACTCTGCCTCACATCATTTCTCTTTTCTGTGGGCTGTTTCCTCCCTTTTTTCTTTTCTGCCTAATTTTTTCTTTTTACATTTTTATCTTTGTTTCCTTCCTTTTAGCTTTGTGTCAGCTGTGTTTCTTGTTTCCTCTTCATCTTCCTTCTGCTCACCCCCCTCCTCTGATGAATTATTTGCAGAGCCTGGGTAGGGAGTGCTGTGATCAAAGCACTGGGATTTTCTGGTGGGTACTGGATAATCACAGTCAGGGCTGTAAAACAATTATAGTGCTCCAAACAGGAACACGGACATGCACATACAGTAATTGCCAGGCTCACTTTACAGCTGAGAAAAGATGCATTCCTTTAGGGAGCAAGGCGGAAAGGAGCATATACACAGTTTTCTTTTGTCTGGCCTTAGGTGACGTACGTTTGAGAAGCAGGAACATTATTTTTAGCTGTGTTATTTGTATCACAGTACTGCTTAAAGGACCCAGTAGGGATGGGGCTTCTTTTTGCAAACAATGTACAAGCATAAAAGATGGCCTCTGCACTGAAAAGTCATTATGGAAACGTAAATAAGACAAGAATGAGTACAACAAATACTCCCGAGGAATGAGCTGGGGTGGACAAGGGAAACTGCAATGAGAACATGTTTATACACAAGCCCAGATGAGTATCAGAAGACCCTACTGGCCTCCTACCCAGCAACTGTCTCTTGGCAGTTTCCCATAGGCAGTGCAGTAGAAGGGAGACATACAGTGTGGCACAGGTTTTCTTGAGAAGCTGAAGATTCTGGGGGGGAAAAAAAACACCTTGTTTTTTTCTTAATGATAAGTAAATGTGTTTGTTGGATAGTCAGACATAGCTGAATGAATCAGGAGCACATTGACTTCTGGATGCTTAAAACACAAGGCTATGAACTGAAGCTTCCTTTCTCTAATTATGGTTACTGACCTAGAGGATAAATAAGTATTTTACAGTTTGCCATTTTATAGATTTTGTTGTTGTTGTATTTGATGCCCTAAAATTGATTTTGAAAGTCATCTGCATGTTCCAAAGAAGTCCAAAGACCTTAGCCTTGTTTCGGTGGAGTTCATCCTCACCAGATTTTGGATTTACATCCACGTTTAAATGCCCTGCCCAGAAGTGTGTGCGTTTTGAGCAGTTACTGTGCTTGCAAAATGCCACCTAAAAAGTGGATCTAAAGTGTGAATTTGTGAAGGTGGCAATTAGTTTTCCTTTTACTCAATATCACCCATGTGTGCCAGTTATTTGGTCTATAGCCCTGGAGAAGGGCATTAAAAAAGTGTATATGATGTAGATAAACTTACTAGGCAACTTCCAAAGAGCAAATGAAGTTTGATACATGATTGATAGATGGATTAAAAAAAACCCCAAACAAAACAAAAGAACCCCACAACAAGCTAACAAAACCAAACAATTAAAAAAACCCCACCAACAACAACAAAAACCCCACAAATAATGTGTATATACTATTAGAGAGAAAAACCTAGAGGATTTGTCATAGTTTTTCTAGTTTATGCAAGTACAAAAATAAAAGAATAACAGATTTCCATGCATACAAAATGTTGTTTTATATGCGTGACTGCTTTTTGGCCTTGAGCAAGAGAAACGGTACCTTCCAAAAATGCCAAGGCATTGGGCTTGTCTTTCTGGCAGGTACTGGGACAAGGGTTCCTAGGCCTGTTGGGTGGGGCAAAGCCCCAGGTAGGCTGATCTAAGAGCACTGAGAGTTGGCAGAGCTTAGGGAGGGAGAGTATTTAAGAGAGGAAAAGAAGGGAATTTACTTGGAAAAAAGGGAGCGAGACAGAGTTTGCAAACTGAGCAAAGAGGAACTGGGCCTACAAAGAAAGCTTCGGGAGGAACAGCCAGGAGATACCAAAACATATTTGAATGTCCAAGGCTGAATCAAGAAATCCTTCCAAACCATCCTTGGCATCTCTTTTACTTGAAGGGGGTGGCAAGCTCTCTGCACTGTAGTGGCTTCATGAGTACTCTGCTCAGCAAGTGCCCTGGTGTCCATGCAAACCAGACATGGAAGTTTTAGACTAGCACTATCTCCTGATCTGGTCCCAGGTTAACAACTGTTTCCTCCTGTTTAAGTTTTCAGAGTGTCCTTCTATACTGCCATCTTCTTCCTCAATCATTTGTGAGAGTAAACAATGACCAACCTAAGTAACCAGAGCAATAAAAGTGATGTATGAGTTTGGCAGTGGGTTTTGTACCTCAACAAACTCAGCCCAAACATACAACAAAGTGTTTACATTACAGCTGTGGAAAAATGCTGAAGAGTCAACTGTCATTCTAACAACAGATTTTTTTTTTTTAGATGGAAGTACAGGTCAAATTTCATGTCATACTAATTCTGCATACTCTGTGTGGTTTGCTATTTTTCAAACCTTCCATGGCCCAATTCATTCCAAGTACATTTCTGGGTTAGCATTTCCTTACATTTTTCATCCTGAAAGTCCTTTTCCCCTTCATGGAAGCACATGGTGTGCTCAAGGCTGAGCAGGTCATTAAAACAGCTGGATCAGGAGAAGAGTACCACTGGCATGGAACAGTGAGGTTATTTGTGATTGCAGATTTATGGCATCTGTAGCATTTGGTACTAGTGTGAAAGTATCTTAAGGTTATTTATTACAAAATTAAAAGTCTAAACAGATTTCTGTAGTTTCTAAACTATATGTATAGATATATATATAGGATTTGGGGATAACTTGGTTTTGAAATTTCACTGCAGTAACACAAGTTTAGCAGATCACCCCCAGATTTTCTCTTCTTTGGAGGCACAGGTTCTTACCAGTATTTAGAGCTTAGAGTTCTGAGGAGAACAGTGCCACGCTCAGCTCACCTTATGATCAAAACTGGAGAACTGGTTTTACTTAAAGATTAAAATACATTGCTGCTGTGGCACAATTAACCTATTATAAATAAGGACCAGCATTTTACACTGTAAGGCGAGAACATCTTAGCTGTCCGGGAGACTGGGAGGTCTCTTGCAGTTACACTTCTCCCTGCTTCCCTGATGGGAGCTCTAAGTTCCTTGTACTACTTCTGTTTGTTGTTGTGAACTGTGGTTAGCGCAGGGCAGTGGAGGGCAGCACGCAGGGGGCCTGTCTCTCTGAGGAGTGGGATGTAACATTTGTGATTCTGACTCAGAATAAATTGGGTTGGGAGGTAGGGGAGAAGGGGAGTGCTGGCTGGTATTGAAGGTGTTAAACTCGTGCCTTTCTGCTGTGTGTTTACTGATGTATTTGGAGTCTTCTGAAGTTTTCAGAGTTGTTGGTCTGGTCTGTGTACTGAGGGCTCTTTGTTTGGCTGCCTTTTTTTTTTTTTTTTCCAAACAAATTGTCCAACTTGCCTAATTGCTGTAGGTTCCAGCTGGAGCTTCCACTGAACTGTGGAAAGCTGTGCATTGGTCAAACTGAACTTGTTGCCTAAAGAGCCAGGGGGGCTTTGCTTACATGTAACAGCAGGCACTGGTACAGCAAAGACAAAATCCCTGAAACTTAATTTAGTGGGTTAATTAGTATCTGGCCTGTTAATCAATTTTATCTTTTTTTTTTTTTTAAATAAAGACAGTTTGCCTTTCCTTATTTATCCCAAAATCCAAGCTCTTTTAGTGGAAGCAGATAAGAGTCTCCAGTAAGATGGATCCTACATAAAGCAATAGCACAACAGCTGTGAGACCACAACAGCGTCTTCCAGTTTTGCCAGAAATACATTAAAAGCAGCACAGTGGATATGATTTTGATTTATGCTTAGTAAGGGTCTTGATCAATCTGGCAAAAGTGCTGCCCATTTCCTGACTGTGCCAGTAAGGGTAAGGGTGTTGTGGTGCTTTTTTTTGTTCTGTCTCTTCAAACTACAGTGGAGATCAGTTCTCTAGTTTTAGCTGATTATTCCCAAACAATAGCTATTTTGAAGGCAGCCTCTCTGGATTATTTTTTGAGTGCCCTGTGTAACTCTTTAAGTGTTCCCTGCAGTTAATTCTTTGGAGACAATGTGTAAACTATCAGAATTCGCTGGTGCCTAAAGGCATATCTAGAAACAATAACACTAAACCGGAACAAACACACCACGGGGAAAGCTTCAGCTTTTTGAAGAAGTGTGAGTTGAGTCTTCATGCCAATTCTTTGTTGGCTTGTAAGTAAAATTTGTCAATGCTATATGAAAAAAGTGTCAAGAAGCAAAGAACATCCATGTGTGAGCCTGTTCAGTGGTGTTTTTTGGAAAATGCCATTTTCTTGGGAGATAAAAATCAGAATTGCCCAGGTAGGTAAGTTTAATAGATTAGAAGCACACAGGTATTCTCCCTCTTGTCCCACCTCGTCTTGAAAGCACAACAGGTACGTAACGAAGGCCTTACCGGAGTTCCTAGTCAGTTGTGTGCTTTGTGTGTATAATGTTAATCAATTCTTGGCTTTTAACTGGAAGTTAAGCCATTAGCAGACTACTTGACCAGTAACAATTTACTTTCTCCCTCACAGAATGTGAACGGTATAAAGTACCATGCCAAGAACGGCCACAGAACGCAAATCCGCGTACGCAAACCATTCAAATGTCGCTGTGGAAAGAGTTACAAAACAGCTCAGGGCCTGCGGCACCACACAATCAATTTCCATCCCCCCGTGTCTGCTGAGATTATCAGGAAGATGCAGCAATAACATGCTGGTCACAAACGTGCCAAGAAATCCTCACCAGCAGTTGCTGATTTTGAGAACAGCCACCTTTTTCAGGGGAAGCATTCAGCAACCCTTTAAAAAAATTAAATGCATGCTTTAAAACTTTCTGTCATTTTGGAATGATGTATCTTTGTAGAGGTAATGATTTTGTACATTTGCACATGTAATCATCATACCCATTTTCATTACTTTGAGATAAGGTGCTATAAAAGCTATAGGTTCTTCAGAACATTTTTCTCCAAAACAAAACATTGGGGGGGTGCTTTGTTGCATATTTAGTTGTACTGAAGTGTTACAGGGGAGAGAGAGGAGGAGGAGAGCTTGGCACTGACATCCTTTCGAGATTGTAATGTGATGAAGACTTTCGATGCATCTGTCAATGTGTGTGCAAAACCAAAACAATCCCACCCTCGTCAAACTATAGTTAACATGCCTTACATAATGGAGTTATCAGTGGAGTAGCAAGTCTTTTAGGTAACGGAAATATAAATAAGAAAGAATGTTTAACATAATATGCTAAAAATATTTTCATACTTAAATAACATACATAAAAAGGTGTGCTTGCTGTATTTTATATTATTCTGCAAATCTTTTTTTTTTTTCTCCCTCTTGAAATGCTGAAAATCTTGCCATTCGAACTAGTAAACAATCACTTTAGTGTTAGAAATTACTATTTTTTTTTGTACCAGATGTCATTATGTTCATGCCCATCAAACTTCTAAGGACCAATATCCCAGTCCAACTAAATACTTACCCCTGAACTGTTAGAAAGACACTTGGAAATACTTAAGTGCAAATTTATGTGTGTGTGAGAAACAATTACCTTCATCTCAGATGAAGTTTTAAAGCACTTTGTAGTTCTCTATTGCCAACAGATTTAATGTTTTATGTGTTGCCAATTCTTGCAACTACCGTACGAGCGTGTGCCTCTGGTTGCAAATAAAAACTAAAAGTTCTACGCCTGGTTTAAAGAGGTCCATTCTTTGTGCTAAGGGAGTTTCTAATGCCTCTCCCTCACATTTATGGTATTTTGAGATTTTCTTTCTGCATTTTTAGCTTTTCATTGTAGGTCGCTGCATTCCATTTGGAAGTGTCTGTTTAGCTTTACAATTAATTTTGCTGAAATATGACATATGAGCCTTACTGAAGATTTTAAGTGCTTCTTGCAGCAGGTGGTCAGAGACTGACTTAAAACAAAAGCCACCATGAGAGCGCTTCATGTCTGGACCATACCTGAGCATTTGTTGCTTCCCATCCTGCCTTGAGCGTTCTTCTCTCACAAGTGCTATTCTTGGAGGTCAGCTGGCCAGGGGCAGAGGTGGGCCCCCCTCAGCGCCCTGCCTCAGTCCTGAAACTGTTCTTACACAGTGAGGGTTAGGGAGGAACTCACCGTGTTACTCAGAGTCATCGCCTTTGCTTTGTTCCTGTTAAGTACAAAAGCTCAAATAAAGGAGGCGTGAGCTCTCCTGATATTTTCTTTCCAAAGCTTTAAAGGAGAATTTTGTAAGGATGACAATTACCTATTCTCCAGCAGAGTAAAATCTTGTTAAAACACTTAGGAATCATCCTCATGAGTAAGCGTTTCGAATGAAACACAACTCTTTCCAATCCTAGAGGTGACAGCACTTGCATCGTGTGGTGCTGTCAGCCGGGTTGAGAGGATGATCCAGACATGAGAGTTACTGGTACACGCAGGGCCCCAGGTGGCCGCTTCCCACCTTCCACAGTTTTGGCAACAGATCTGGCCGACAAACCCATTTTGGCTCTGCTCCTAGTGCAAGAAACTACAGGCTGGGTAAGTTCATTCAACAGCTAAACAGTCGTAAAAAGTCATTGTTGCATGTAAATTCCTTTCAACTCTAGAAATGAAATTCCAGTTTCTATTTACCTATTCATTGTGACAGTATTATTAAACAGGTAAAGATGGGACTATTTTGTTATACTGTGTATAGTGAATGTATTGTACTGTGTCTGTGAAAAGTGTGCTTTAAATTATATTTTCATATGTTTTGTTGGGGACAAAGTACTTTAAGTTTGAAAGTGACAGAGGTTTGTTTTAGAACTGAAGGTGACTTAAAGAATTCCTGTCAAGAAAGCTGCTTATAAATGTAAATCAAATCACATTTAAAATAAACTGCCTCTGACCTAAAAAGACTGCTCTTCCCTCCTTACTGACCTAAAGAATTAAGTTCTTAGGCTCTACATAGACTTCTACTTGTCTATTTTATTTTGGTATCAAACTCTGTATGCAGTAAACAGCTGAAGCAATTTAAGTGCTACACCATTAATGCACAAAATTATTTAGAATGCTACAGCCTCAAGGAAGAGGGGAGGGTGTGGCATGGAGTATTTTGCTTTCATCAGTCAAAAGAACTTCAGATTTCAGCAGCTGTTTTCTTGCAACACCTCAGCAGGGCTCAGGCTACTGGATAAAATCTGTACTGATGCTACAGAGGCCCCCTTTTAATGGTGGGATATTGGTTATCTTCCTTCTGAGGCCTTGCAAAATGAAGTGACCATCACTATGAAAGAAGAAATCAATGAAGTTTTAATTCAGGGAGGTGGCTTCTGTCATGTACCTGCAAACTCACAGGTAGGTTATTTTAAGCAGCCACTGTTTCACAGGGAAACTACTTCAGTAATTCCCCAAATACACACACATCTAAGAGAAGTTCCTGCTTTGGCACAACTGGGTGTTGAGATTTTCCTGTCTGTGTGGTATACCAACCTCTGACATTTTGCAAGTCTTTAATAATATGATATCTAGTAATATTTTGGTTTTACAGCCTGCTGTTTCATATGCTGCTAGGTTATGGTAAGAAAAAGATTGACAAAATATTCCTTCAGTACTTCCATGCCTTACACCGTACACCATCTCTTGACAAGTTCGCGGTTGAAAGAAGCTAAGACTAAAACCAGAAGAGAAGGACTGATGCTGCCACCCACGACAGCACCATTTCTCTCTGCCATGCAGTTTTTAATAATCCTGTACCTTGTACGTGGTCATGAGAGAATAAACACTGCAGCCAATAGAAGCTACTCAGAACCTTCATCTTCAACTCTCCCTCTCAAACAAAGCACATTGGAGAACTGTGAGGAATCATTTCTTTGCCATAAAAAGCTGAAACAAATTTTACTGTAAGTATGTAAAGCCTATTCTCTCATTTCAAAGTAAGCAGTAGGAATAAAGGACCATGAACTCCATGAATAATTTTGCTTTTAATGTAACAAGACTATTGTACAACAAGTGGAAAGCGAATTTCCTTAATACAGTTAAAGTAAATATAAAATGTTTAGATATACACTTTTTTTTACTTACTGGAAAGAAATACATGAAGTTAAAATGTAGAAGGTTTTAAAGCCCTAAGCCAAAAGGAACACAATTCACTGTTGTGAAAATATAACAATATTTTCTACTGAATGCAGTTGCAACATAATGGCGATGATTTTTTTTAAACAATTACTTCCAGGCATTTAAGCACAGCAGTTTCAACTCAAAAATACTGTCTTAAGGTATAATGTTCTTAATTTAGCATTATCCCTTAAGGCAAACGTTCTATATGTAAAACTGAAGTATTAGCCATTCCTTTTGTTGCAAGCATGTAATCTCACCGTACATGCATCTACACTTCAGAAATGTACTAGAAAACTGCAATTTCATAGGGCAAGTAATGTAACTTTCTGATTTAACTAACTCAAAGAAAAACTACACAAGTTTGCTAGGAGAAACATGAGGTTTTTAACCGTGCCTCAGCTACGGTGAAGAGAAACCATGTGTTTTAGTGGCTTTATTTTTTTAATGTAGTTGAGCATCATGAAGCTGTTCTTGCTATTTTTTTTTTTTCTGAGATTAAGTCATTCCTGTGTCCTTACAAATGCCGCTAAGTAAGGGAATAAATAGCTACATACACAACTAGGTGGGGGTTGGTTTAGTATGTTAGGTAGAGAGAGAAAATAACCCAATAGCAGCAGCTTACGGCCACGCTGTATCACGGCTCCCGGTAGAGTATGTTAGCTTTTAGTCAGAAGTTTGCACGGTTACAGAAAAGCTAAAAGCTGCACTGTGTTTGTGCCGTAGGTGGACTACTTAGAGGTTAATTTTAAGTTACACTGCAAAACAAAGTATTTAATCAAAAATTAATACGTTCTGATCAAAGTGCGTCTGAACGTGCCTCTCAAACCCTTGCTGATCGTAGTCGGGTGGGAACTGCTCACTGCACATGGGGCACACCTTCCAGTGGCTCTCAACGTGCTCCTCAAACTTGCTCTGATCATAGTTAGGTGGAAACATCACATCACAAAGAGGGCATTTCTTGTGCACATCAAAGCTTCAAGAGAAGGCAAAGAGAAAGAAAAGAGGAAACAGTTACTTAATCTGTAATTGCAAATTAAAATTAAAAGTAGGATCCTGCTACCACCATCGTTAAGTTTGTAATAAACTTAAATTTGAACAGACTTTATATCTCGGCAAGTATCATACAGTTAAACTATTTGCTGAAAGTGCTCAATACAGTTCAAGTAGTTTACACGGGAATTCCAAAATAACCTGGCATTGTAAAAGCGACAGAATTCCAGCTACCCCTGAATACAAATCTATTGAGCGTCTTAATGGCCAAGCAGCTTCATGGGAAACCACTCTCCCTGCTCATAAATGTTTGCTCTTAGCAAACATAACACTTTATAAAAGCTCTAAACTTAGGTTCACAATTAAGTTGGGAAGAAAGGGGGGGAACCCAAAAGTTACTCATTTACTGAAGAAACTGTCCACATTCCATCCAAACAACGTATAGCACAAATAGCCTACCCAGTCTAACAGTGTATTCTCTCATAGTTAATTGCAAACCAAATATGCATTGACAATGCTCAGTAGTTTTCCCCTTACCCTTGAGTAAAAAAGGCCAGTTATAGAGAAATCTACCTATGCCATTAAAGACCAATAAAAAAGTAACATTTACCTGGAATCAAAGCAGAAACCTGTTCCACGTTCATGCAAGAGAAGACTTGGAGGATCAGGAGCAGAAGGTACAGTGTTGTCATCATCCTATTTTAAAAAAAAAAAGTGTTCAAAATTAATGCCCACTAGAAACAACTTTTTTTTCTTCCTTCAAATGCATTTTGGTTATCAAGCATAAACATCAATTAAATTTACCTTTCATTTTATAAACTCTGCAGCAAAAGTTTTACTGCAGCATATGAAAGGGAGCCATGGTTAATGAACACGAAGAAGCTAAACTGCCTTCTGACCATGTACCGAGAGTAGAAGCCTCTGCCAGTACCACCAGAACACTTCAACTAACAGAGTAACTATAGACAGAGGTCACCTCACTGGTAATGCCTCCAGGCTAAGGCAGAAGAGAAAAGCCTGTGTTAAATGGAACACATTACAAACCCCAACAGCATTTTATCCAGAGCTAAACCCCAAAAGTAAATTCTAGACAACAGAATGTCAAGTCAGACTTTAAAAATCTGTCAATTTAAATTTCAGCAAGGGGAATAAGGCCAGATTTGGATTCATGTGCTTGCCCACCAGCGGTCAGCCTTGAGTGACATGCAGGTGCTGCTGTCCACAGCCAAGCACATCACCCATGGTACAGCCATCATGACCATCAGCTAAATTGCCATTTGGCTGCTTCCTCTCATCAGCTCTGTCAGTTGTGCTCTCCCTCCACAGACACCAAGGGCACATGGCTAGCTGCAGCAGGCACTGCTGAGGATCACCCTGCATCTGATGGACAAGCAGGTTTGCCTCAAAGCTTCTGTCCAGTCTGGAAAGCAGGGGGCCCTCAAGGGAAAAGGCTGCCCCTGACTTCTCAGAGGAGGAAGAAACCTGCCTGCAACAGGGAACTCTCCAGCAGAAAAAGGAAGGGATTACCTACAGCGAAATTGAAGGAGGGGGAAGAAAATCAGGCTGGTGTTTGGAAAGCCATTATTTATGCAGTATCAAAATATTTATTATAGAGCATCTTGGCTCTATTCTGCAACAGGATAATGTGGCACAAAACCTCCTCATATCGAGGTGGGAATACAGAGAAATTCAGCAAGATTTCTGAAACTCCATCTCCTAGATCATTTTCCTTTTGAGATTAAAAGACACCTTACATGCAAGAATGGTGATTCAGCTGATCTTCAAAACTGGATGTGCAGGGGACCACGTGTAACAGCATACCTCCTGTATTTTTTTATACAGATAACTAATATGTACATTCAAACAGATTCAATTTTTAGGCTAACATCATGTGTCCTTATGAATGGCAACAGGAGAATGGGAAAATTCCCTCAGTGTTTTTCTTCTCCTGACAACAGCTGTTTGGTTTCAACCATTTAACATTTCCATTAAGCAGACTGGGGGGGTTGCTGTGACAGATGCTAGCAACAGACTTTGCCTGTCTAACTTACTTGCTTTGCACCTGCAGTAAAAAGGGGTATATGGGGTTCAAAATATCATTTGTTCTTTTTGTCACAAAAGAGATTTTACATTTAAATCCTTAGAAAATACTTTCTGTAATTCTTTACTGTTTGTCACCTGTTTACTTCTTCAACACAGGGCATTTTTGTTACATCACATGTTAATATCTACGCATGACACTTTCCTCCACACAGGCACACATCCTGCACTGCTGCCTTGGATGCACCAGCTTCACCAAAAAAGGCAAGCACAAGTTACTGAGTTTTAAAAAGGCTTTTCTGATGCCAAAGTAATATTGTTTGGTACATCCTAAGGACATAGCTTTCTCATGACCCAGTTCAGTTAACTGCATACATCATACTTCTAACAGCTTCTGACCTGTGCACTGGGTAAAAATGACAACACTAAATATGTATTCATGTTACACCATTAAGATACAAGTCTGTCCCTTCAGTGTACTTTTGCTCTTGGACAAGTACATGAAGAATGATCAGCCCTTGAGCTTTTGTTATGCTTAACCCAACCAAGAAGAATGCCGATCTGTACTGAGCATACCGCAAAGTGCCTATTACTACATAATTAAAGGATGGTCAAACAGGAACAATGAGAACTTTATCTTAGTCTGACAGTATTTCACAGCTATTCTAGTTACAAGTTACAGTAAACAGTATACGAGTCACCAGTAACTAAAAGGACTAACTAAGGACAGGTCTTACTCATCTTGGTTCACAATCACTTAACGCCCAAGTTTCTTCCAGCTAGGATAACCAGCGATACGTTCCTTGTTCCTAATAAATGATTTTATACCGGCTTTTCAACCTAACATTTAAAGACCCATCACTCTCCCATGGTAAAACAAACCATTCCCTCAAGAGTCAAAAGCCAAAATGAGAAGGTTGAAGCTGTTTTTCAGAAAGAGTTTAACAGTAATTGTTGGGAGGCCAGGCCTCAGTGACTCAGGGTAGGCACCAGCTTACTCTCAGGACCCCATGGTTGGGTTATCAAAGTCATCTGGACAGAAGCCCACACTCCAGACTGGTGCCTATGGACATGGCTGCACATACTAAGACCTCTACGGTGCCCTGAAGTGATGTTGATAACATGTGGTCTCAGGTCCTTAGGAAGAGTTTGATATCAAGTACCTGCAGGCTGGCACTGTGCTTATGTAGCATAACAAGTGCCAGGCCTTCTGAATTCAAAAGTTCGAGCAAGTAGGTTAACGAATTATAAACAATGCCTTTAACATAATGACTTAACTATTATCACTGGACTGTGACTCTAAAACTGCCACGAGTTCCACAAATTATATTAATCATAAATATAGTATTACACAATAAAGCGTGGTGAAGAAGAGGGGGTTGCCACTAGAGGCAGCAGGGAAAGCCAGACACTAGTTCTCAGAAATAAGTGCAACTCCTCTAGATTTACCAAAACTAACTATTTTTGTCTCAAGTACTGCTTTCATCATTACAAGTGTAAGCAGTCCAAGATTGCCAAACAGAACTTAAAAGGACGGCCACGTGTATGGAAACCACAGGCTTGAGCAATCCCATCTCTGATCACAGTAAGCGAACAGATACCCATCTTAAGCTTTAAACAATAGACAGACTGCTAACGTAGAGTGGAGGTAAACTGCAAAGAAGAGTATGCACATTTTCATTCTGTGATTCAGCTCTGTTGCGGAGTGAAATGAAACAAACTCTCTCAGACACTACATGTCTGCAAGCAGTCTGGTTTACCACAACATACCTGGATACCCAGTGCTCCTATCTATACAAAAGATATATTCAGAATATATTGTTTATCCCATACGAAAGAGAGTAATTGGCTCCTGGGGTAAAAATCAGACTTGTTTGGGTTTTTTGGAGGGTTTTTTGTTTCGTTGGTTTTTTTATGCTGCAAAGTACCCTCAGTTAGATCTTTTTCAGTACAACTTAAAAAGCATATAAATGCATCAATATCCAAGAACACAAGACTCCTTTAGTCAAAAGTAAACTCAGCACTTCAAAAGTCTGTTACAGGACTGATGAAGAAAAATTTTGCATTAAAAAGGGAACACCATAAATAACAAACAAAAGCACCTCACAAAGACTTTACAAATATAAGGAGACATGTGGGATTCATGTACAGAAGGTTTGCATCAATTCAGAAAGGTCCAAGATATTTTACCAAAGAGGACAATTTCAGTTAAGTATTAAGTTTTATTGCGAAAACGAGAACTGAGAAGTCCTGACTTTCTCTGGATTTGTCTTGCACTTCCCTTAACACTCCTCCCCCCCACCTCATGTCACGTTGTCTTGTTTAGTTGGGATTAGTGACCAGTTTGCAGCCATATTCGGGCTGACTGGCCAGCTGTCAGCTACCTGTTAGGATGGGAATTTATTAAGGTTTCTCTCTTATCCCAAGCAATTGTCAAAAAAAATAAAACAAACAAACAAACAAACACACACCACAAAAACACACAACAAACACACCCACACAAAACAAAACAACCAAAAACCAGGAACTCAGTATCACACCTCTACCACATGTCAAACATGGCTGAAGTTAGCAGAAGAAAGCAAAAACAGTATCCAGAAAGAAATAAAATTTGGGGCAAAAAGGCCAAATAGGGGTCTGAAGAATCTGGAAGAGAATTCTGTTTTGAGAAAAGGTCAGGGTACAAAGAGAAAGCTTAATGTCAATTCATACTACAAGTAATACTGCAGGAGTTAAGTGCTGGAATGGCCCAGTGAAGGTAAAGGCTTTAAAACTAGAGGACTATCAACATGTAGGGTGGAAACATGCAAATGCACAAATGCACAAAGATAACTCCAAGATTCTTTCCCTGCTGCTGAGGAAGACGTCGTATTTGGAAACGGCCTAACTCAACACTTACAGTGCACGACAGTCAAGGTGGCAACAGCTGCAGAGATGTCGTTGTAGTTTGAAGCTATTCTACCTAATTCCCTGTCCAGGAAACACTTCAGCCAGAAGCATTAAACTTTTCTCCGAAGTCATCCAGATTGTTTATGAAGTTACCTAACTTCACAGGAATGTGAAGAGCAACTACAGAAGGTAAGTTGGACTTGCTACACTCCCTCATATTTTGATGACCTATTCCTTAGGCTAGATTAGTATCCTAAAGGAAAGGAGGTCCTATTTCTGGCCTTTGTTCTGTAAGAGCAAGTCTCGAAGCTTTGCTCACACGTGTGCACACACTTCCCTATTTTCACCTTGCAGACTGAAAAAATCTCATATTTTAGTCATATCTGAAAAAATCAATCACAGTTCTGTGCATACAACCTCTACTTCATTCTCCTATGTATTATAATATTGGTCCAGGGTCTCAAAGATCTGTCACCTTAGATAAATAATGCAGACACGTTTATCATCATAGGTAGACCACCACCAAAACAACCACAAAGTGGTGGAAGTGACTACAACACACTGAAGTTCTTCAACTAATAGAACGTGTAGTAATAGGAATGTGGAGAGGAAGATGACCAAAGTCCATACAATGGTAATATTTTAAACAAAGCAGGAAAACTACCAATCCTTTTCTTCTAGGAGGGAATCCTCCTCCAACAAAAGGCTCTACAACTTACTGGTTTAGAAAGAAAAAAATGCAGAGAACTACATCTTAAAGAGCTTATTTTAAAAAACAGTACAACAAGTGGTAATCTCTTAATATTTATCATTTTATATTTGCTGTTCCTTCTGCACAAATGAGAGGTTTCCCTTTATAATGAATTATCTACATATATGGAAGCTATGATAGAATGCTTTAGGTCAGAAGAAACCTTTAAAGGACATCTAGACCAAGCCCCATGCAGTGAGCAGGGAGATCATCCAGTTGCTCAGTGCCCCATACAACCTGGCCTTGAATGTTTCCAGGAATGGGGCACCCATCACCTCTCTGGGCAACCTGGGCCAGAGTTTCAGCACCCTCATCATAAAAAATTCCTTCCTTATATCTAATCTGAATCTGCCCTCTTCTAGTTTGAGACCATTACCCTGTGTCCAGTTGCAACAGGCCCTTCTAAAAAGACTGGCCTTATGGGCCTCCTTTAAATACTAAAAGGCTGCCGTAAGGTCTCCCCAGAGCCTCCTCTAAACAACCCTAACTCTCAGCCTTTCCTTGCGAGAGGTATTCCAGCTCTCTGATCATTTTTTGTGGCCCTCCTCTGGACCTGCTCCATCAGGTTCATGTCCTTCCTGTGCTAAGAACTCCAAAACTTCTTTTGATGTGGCCTAGGATGCAGTTGGCCTTCAGGGCTGCACTCACACATAGCCAGGTCATGTTGAGCTTCTCATCAACCAGCATCCCAAAGTCCTTCTCAGGGCTGCTCTCAATCCCTTCACCCCCCAGCCTGTATTAATGCCAGGGATTTCCCTGACCCAGACACAGGACCTTGCACTTGGCCTTGTTGAACCTCATAGCGCTCACACGGGCCCACTTCTTAAAGCTTGTCCAGGTCCCTCTGGATGGCAAACCATCCCTCAAGCATATCAACTGCACCACTCAGCTTGGCGTCATCTGCAAACTTGCTGAGGGTGCAGTTGATCCTGCTATGTCATTGCTGAAGATATTAAATAGCACTGGTCCCAGAACAGACCCCCAAGGGACACCACTTTTCACTAGTCTCCATCCTAGCATTGAGCCATTGAACACTGCCCTCTGGATGTGACCATCCAACCAATTCCTTATCCACCAAACAGTCTACTCATCAAATCCATCACACTCCAATTTAGAGAGAAGGATGCTGGGAGGGGACAAGTCAAAGGCCATACAGAAGCTTGCCTGTCCATTTTCCCTAGTTATGTCCTTAAATACTGCATTACAACTGTTTTCTCTCTGGCATGTTATACTAAATCTGTAGAACGATTACTGCAAATCCTCATTTCTTTATAAATTTGTCCCCTACACAGAGTCAATTTTTGGGTGGAACAAGCAACCAATTCTTATTTGAAAGTAAAGAAAAAAAAAAGCTAGAAATTATTTGATTTAAAGGCACCTTTTCTCAAGCTGAACTTTTATATCCCATCTCATTACAAAAATCCAAGCTGTGTCAGCAAATGAGCACAAGACTCTAGCACTGTTTCTCTTAGGTTTGCAAGAGGGCAAAGCACATAGATCAGAAAGAACACCCTGCTAATTAAACTGAAGTAGATGCCTAGAGAAGAGAAGAACTTGTCATATGCAATATCTGTGTCAAGAACGATCAGATTAAATATGCAAAATGTGAAGTAAAGGTGGGAAACAGCATTATGCTCACATTCTAGATCTTGAACAGGCTGCAAAAGTTCTGACAGTTTCTCTAATTATTCACAGTAATGGACACTGGGGGCAAAAGGTAGGAGGGAGAAATACATTTTTCTCCATTATAGGTGCTGAGCACCAGGGCTAAAATCATGCCTGTCTGAACACTGATCAGTTTCTGCAAAGGTTAATAGCAATTAAATGTGGCAAACTAGACTAAATGAGAAACAGGTCATGATACCACTGTACTTGCAAAGAGCACAATACTTTCCAGAAAGGTACTGTTTAATATTTTTGAAGGTGTGAGAGTACTTAGAATTTCTAAGAAAGAGTACTAAGTGTGTTCCTGTTCAAATGAAGACATACAGGCTAGTATGTTACAGAAGCTTATTTTTTTATACCAGAACATGCCAGTTAACTGTGCTGGGGGGAGGGAAGCCTCTAACCAGTTTCTACTTAAAACATAAAAAAGCCTTGAAGAGAAATCTCTGAGAATCTGTCACTTTCAGTTCAATCAGGTTTAGATAACAGTCAATTATCTCTTCCTAATACATGTCTAACAGCAAAAAATGTTTACAATCGAAATTATTACATGCAGATTTGCAGAAGACAGAACAAAATATTAATATAATAAAGTATCTAACGCAATATAAATTTTCCATTCAGCATTTAAACTGAAAATACTGGTATCACAATCCTTTAAATTTTTTATTTGTTCTGTTAGAATTTAATTCCTGCATACATGTTATAAAATGAGTAAAATGTGGCTACATTTTGAGCCCTCTTTCTAGCACACAGGAGAGAAAAATCAGATCGAGTTGAGATTACTTGGATTTTCATACTTCAGTATTTAAAAAGGAGTAAGAAACTGTCTTAATACCAAAACAAACTGTCAGAAACTCAAAAGACTGGGGCAACAAGTACACTGCACATCAATTGATGTGCAGAGTTTTCTCCTTCAAAGCAACCAAAATTCACCCAAAACATTTTTCAGGAAAAGAAAAAACAATTCCAGATTTAAACAACAAGAAATCAGACTTATCAGACACTGAAAATCTATGTGCAGCTGATTACTCATTAGTAAACATATCAAGGAAAAAGAATTAATAAAAAAAAGTAACTTGCATTGTTATCCTCGGGATCTTCTAAACCATCAGGCCGACTAAGATTGCGTGAAGGCTGACTACACACTACATCATCTTCTAGCTCCCAAAAGGAAGTTCTAACAGGTGGCCTTTGGATCTCATCAGGATTAAAAGCGCCATCTGCTCCATCTGAAGATAAATTAGAGCACATCTTTTTTTCAGTACAGTTTGTATTTTGAGGTTACAGATGCGCTAATTTACATCTAAACATCAAGACTTAAACACATTTTTGGCTTAGATAATATAAAATAATAGGCATCACCTTTTTCAAAAGCACTGTCTTTAAAAACATTAACTTATTGAGTCTCATCAGTAAAAAAAAAAGGGACTGACTGATGAGAATCAGTCAGTAACAGCTCTGTACACCAGCATAAAGATTGTTGGCACTTTAACCTGCATTAAATGAGCCACTGCTTTTGAAACAGTGAAATTGCATTGGGGGGAATTTACTTACCTCTTCTTTCCTGAGCTGCATAAGGGTTTCCATACTGCAATACTGGTAGTCGACTTGGCACTGCAGGAACTGGTCCATTTTCCTCTGAATATGGGTTGCGAAAATGTAATGTCTGTTGTGAAATCTGTCCTTCCATCATCCTTCCAGCTTGATTTCCTGGTGTCCTGCCAGCTTCCTAAATAATGCAAAGATTAAAATTATATCAACCTACGAAGTCCTAGCAAAGTTTGAAGCTTTTATGAAATATTTACATTTGTTAAAAAAAAAAAACCCACCCCTCACATCTGTTAACCTTCCCACTGTCTTTTCATCATGATCTAGTGCTAAATATCATACATATCAAAACCAGGCAATAAATAGTAAGAAGGTATTTTAAAGAATTTTTTCTTGTTTTGTCAGCAGTTAATCCAAAAATCACAAACGGAACTACCACATTTTTCAAGAAATATCTGCATCCTTTTTACAACAAAAGAATAAATCACTGAAGTAATGAGTGGGTTGAATAACAATAACAACTAAAGATAATATGCAGTGAGAAAGTTTTTTAAAGTTACAATAAAAATAATTGGGTTTTTATATCATACCACACCATTCAAGAAGGTACCATTTCAGTACGTGACATATTTATATGCACATTTGACATAACTCCCTATGAACTCACGAGTGGCAGATATTTTAAGAATTATTAGGGACACTGCACTGGATCCTTTCTGATATCTAACAGCAGAATGTTGACCTATATGAAGAGTAACTTAATGTTAGGTAAACGGAGCTCAAGGCTGCCACTTTCAGTAGGAAATGAAAACTATTAGAACAAACTTTTGCTCAGTGTCCTTCACGTGCACGCACACACACACAGAGGGAAAAGAAACCAGCACAGAGAATTTAGAAGCACTCTCATGTTCTCTACAATGTAATTTCCTTAGAGTTACCCTTACCTGCATACAGTCATGTATGCATGTTAAGCTCTCTACATTATTTGCAGATCTGTTAGAGACAGATGTGTTTAACACTGGAAGAGAATTCTGTGTTCAAATGCAGAGAATCCTACCAAAGATGCTCACCTAAAGCTAAGTGTAAAGAGGCAAAAATCCATTACTTCTGTTTTTCCTCAGTTCACTTAAAAAAATAAAATCTATTTATAAATATGTGAAAAACTATGTTAAACTGGTTGAAAAAAAATTTTGTCCTTTGTGATTTTGCCTGGTGATCATGTTCAACTTGTAATTATTAAGGATTTTGGTTGTTGTTATTATGTCAATTTATTTCTATTGCCATTATATCAACTACAGCCAAACACTTCCATTTCCTAGAGTCTCTTCACAGAGATACAATTTGTGCACGTTCCTCGTTTTTATGAGTAGAAAGAAGAAAAAGGCATGTTTGGTTTTTTTCAATTAATATACAATGCTGAGAAGTGGTTTGCAGCTTGCAAGGACTGAAGATAACGAGAACACTTTCAAGCTGCACTGTAAAACAGACTTAATCTCGGTGGTACCTTTTTGTTCTTACCTTTTTAAAGATACTTTACATCAACAGAATATAGGCAAAGACAGGGACAGCAGAAATTTAAGAATAGGTCAGACTGAAGGCAATTTGCTCTATCATTCTACACTCAAGGTACATGGTCACGGCACTGGCACTCATGCAAAGGTCCCTGAATATGTAGGTAAACTCAGAACTAATTGCTAGACTCCATCTTTGATAAAATTTAGACAATTGATTCTAGGAAGTAAAGCTATTACTCAGGGGTGGGATTCTCTATTTATATTAACAAAGAGAAATTAGTGCTATTTTTCACAAATGTAATCCTGATTGTTACTTGTTTCAAGTAATTTTTATACTACAAATATCATGCAGAACAGAACTGCTCTTTTCTAATTATAAATGAGTAGATTTTAAGTTGTGTTTTCATATAATGACTGGATTCTGTGTATTACCTGTGAAAAAATACTTTGCCCTCTATAAACTTTATAAACAAGCAAAGTTCTAATTTATCCTTCTTCCTCCTCCTTTATATCCTTACCTACTTTCTATTGATACATTAAGTTTAGCGAGGGTTTGCGTGTAGCTTGCTTAGAAATTTTCATCCAAAATGCAAAATTGTGGAATTCAAGTGGCATAAGTGACTTCCTTTATTTAATTCTATTCATTAAATACTTGTATCAGAAAGGCAATTAATTCTTTCAGAATAGCTCAAACAGAACTCATAAATTAACGTACTTAAAATTCTAGATTCTTGCATATAGTCCGTAAAGATATTATCAACTACTGAAGGGTTTTTATAACTTCTAAACCATTGAAACTCTAAACCAATATATATGCTAAAAGTAACTGAAGTGACTTAAGTGTGATCAGTGCTTCAGCTCTAATGTATTCAAAGAAAGCTTTCTTAGCCTTCCATTTAATAAAATGGGTTTAAGGGAGAGTGCACATGTACACCAAGAAGATCCAAAGGAATACACCACTTAAAATTCATAACCAAGAAAACACTTTCCGAGATGTAAAAATGAAAACAATTATTTATAAAATAGAGATTGATAAGAGATATGCTTTCCAATAATTTTGGGTTTTTTCTGGTTAGCATTTTCTTTTGGGTTCTCTGCGTTCATATTTGGTATTTACTAATGTAATGATAAAAAAAAAACCCTCAAAGATGAAAGTGTGCCTTTTCCCCAAGGACTTCAAATTTAAACTTAAAGCAAAAGCTTCAACTACCGAGTTAATTACCCGAAAAATGAAATGTCTCAGTTATTAAAAGGAACCACTCTGAATTTTACCTGTTTTTAAGAAAAATATACAGCCCAAACTAGAATACAAAAGCATGAAAATCAAGGAGCAATAACTCCTCTGAAAACAAAACCCCACTATAATGAAAAAAGGATGGAAATTATACTTTTATTGTTATGTATGTACTATCAGTTTTCAGACAGAAAAGGTTTAGACTCCCCCAGCATAAAGTCATTTTCAAACAGGAAAAAGGTGCTATCTACAAATGGTAAGGCAACTTACAAGAAGTTCTCTTTTTTGGAGCACTGTCTGTAAACACAGTACTGTTTATTTTCTTTTAGAAAAACCTTCTAATACAGGACAACACATTTTCTGCCTAACACTCTCCAAGTAAAATATATATCATATCTACAGAAGGATAACTATGCTAGTATTACTTCAGATTTATAGACTAAATTGCACATAGGATTGAAATGGTTAGGGTTATATGGTTAACATTACATCTTAAAGATTTAGTAACCATCTAAATCTAAATAATTCATCTTCACTCAATACAAAAGCAGGAACAATTAGTTTTCAGTGAAATTAAGATTTGCCTTTTTAAAATCAATTTCTTCTGCAATATGGAAGCAGTTTAAAATGAGAGGTAGTGGCATTAATACTTTAATTTTAGCATCACATAAGATTACAACAGAGTGTAGATCAAAGTGGCTGTAAAAAGGTGCTGTAAAATAGCCTGAGCCAGAAGTTGGATAGTTAATGTAAAGACTGATTTTAATAAATAAAGTAAAAATCAAAGGCTATGTAACTATGTAAATAAAATAGAAACCAAGCAATTTTATATGTTTGAAGAGACAGCAAATGAACATTTTTAGCATGCTATGTTTGGTGACATTTATAAACAAACACTGATAATGGAGTATAAATTGAAAAGCTGTTTACTATACTGTGCTTAACCTTTTAAATCATGGTTCCAGTCTAGCAAGGCACTTTGATTCTTCTTTGTAATGTAAATATCTATAAATTTGCTAGATGAAGTTCCAAGCTTTTATAAGCTCCATACATTATAGTTACAGTTGTTCTCCTCCTTATGTGTGGTGTTTAAAAAGTACTCTCTCCAGCTAAACTAGATTCATCAACTTTTATTCTGCTTTCTTTTGAATTAGAAAAACATGAGAGAAATGTATTAAAAAGTACATCTTTAGCTTAAAAAATAAATACCAACTACTTGAGAATGTAGTATTTTACAAAACACTTAACTAGCTTAATCTGAAATTAGTTTCAATTTATCAGTAGGCAAATTCCAGGTTTTATTAAGTATTTGTTCATACTGGATTTTTTAAATAATCTGATCAATGCCACTTTTCCACAGTATCATGCAATACTATCTGAATGTAAGAGAGACATTTTATTATTTCACTTTTCAATAAAACCTACCTTTGATTAATTACCATTAATACCTTAGAGATACTTCCAACATTAGAACATTAGCATTAATATTTCAGAATGTCTGGTTTAACAGTAATGGTAATGAATTTGACTAGACAGTGAACTCTTGAAAGTAGAAGTCCATTTTCTATGACATATTTAAAACTCAGAGTACTGTTTGTGTATCTTTCTTCTCCAATTTTTTTCTGTAGTTTACAGAAGTCACTACTGTCACATGTCAATCTGCTCTTATTATTACAAACAGTTGATAAGAGAACTGCAGACATCAAAAGGATTTGGATGCATGCACACACACATCATCAAAAACCTGGAGATTATACTGCTGAAGTGTCTACATCTCTAGTTACAGGACAACACTGGAGAAAAGCAAAAATAATCTTAACCAGTGATGGGGGGGGGGGGGGGGAATATGTCAAGCTGGGTAAGTACCATACATATTTTATGTCAAGATTTCAAAGGGGAAATGTTTACTAATTGTGCTGCCTGCCAGACAGTAATTCCGGAAAGTATCCGGGATAGAGTCTGTCCCAAGGAAATTAAATTTCTGCATGTTTTGTTAACTGATGCTACCTCAGAGGATAGAAAGGCTGTAGCATGAGCTCAGTAATAATCTTTTCTATTTGGCCAAGCAGCACATACACTAAGCTGGTATCAGCCCCTAGACATAATAGGGCTAAGTCTCCTTCACTATGATGTAAGAGGAGTAAAGCAGGAAGGAGTCAGGAAGTCCCCTGAAAAAATGTAGAAAAACAGTGGTGCTGCTGAGAAAGGAATATAGGACAAAAAAAATGGTAGAAATTCCTAAATTCTGTGAACTGCATAGCTAGCTGCAATCTCAGATTATTAGTTTAGAGAGAGTAATCCTTACCTGCACATATAAATAATTATTTTAGACCTTGGATGGAATACCACTCTAGAGAGAGACAAAGAACTAATTCTTGACAGCATAAAATTTTTGTTCAATTATATGTAGAAAATATTCTAGAACGCTATTACAGAAAAACAAATTACTATTTTCAAAGGCTAAATCAGCTTTGGCAAGTTGGGATACTGTGGTGTTTCTTTAAAAAAAATATATTAGTAATATTAACCAAACTTGTACTTTGAAATGCAAATTCATTTTGGCAAATATCCAAATCTGGAAAAGTGTGTTTAAAGAGTAAACAAATTCTCACTTAAAAATAAATTGCAATTCCTCAAACCAAAGAGCCTCACAAGTGTTAATTTACATAATTTAATAGAAATCCTGACAATACCTTCTCACTGGTAAAGAGTTCCAACTGTGATGCCAGTTCCTTTAATCGTCTTTCTTTTTCTGCCAGCTGAACCTATAGGAAAAATAGTTTAAGGTTCCAGTATTAGTGAACAGAAACTATTTCTATGCACGTTATATTGTGTAAACAAAGTTCAGTGATTAAGTTCATCCTTCAGATGGAAATTATTTTATCTACTATGGTCACATGCAAGGTCTAGTACTACTGACTACTACAAAGCAAACCCAGCAACTGTCCCTAAGTTTATCTACTTGCATAACAGCAGAATATTAGCAGCTTTTTCCTGACAGTTTTCAGAAAACCACTGTGGAAGGGTAAGATCCTAAGATAAAAACAAGGAGTAGTATCAGTGATACTAATGGCAGGAAAGACACCATAGAGCAGAAACAATTCAAGGTTTGCAAACATCATCTCATTACTTCTGAAGGAATCTGTTGGCATTTCAGTGATTTTTTTCATCCAGTTTTTATATCCCACCACAGAACAGATGAAACCAAAACCTCCTACCTCAAAGACACTAAATTAACTTCACAAACATCTGCCTTGTGCCTCTGTGGTGTGCTCCGGGAGGAGATGCAACTGAGACATAACACAATCCTTGCAGGCCTTTCTCTACAAAGGGCTATTTTATTTGGATTCTGATTACTTTAGAGACCACCTATCCACTTGTTTCTCTAGCATAAAATCAGTGCTCTGCACAGTTGCACATCAGTTTTTCAGTTCTGAAATTCCCTCTCCTAGTTCAGATCAACAGATAAATCTACAAACTGGGAAGAAAAGCTCACCTTTTCTCCACCCAATAACAAGTTTTGAATTGCAGTTAAAATGCTTTTAGTTTTGGAACCAATTACTACTCCTGCTGCTGTGAATTTAAAAACATCTTTTCCATTGAATTATGCAGAGCAACTGATCACTGCCAATTACTAAAATTAAGTAAATTTGAAAGAGTCATGCATTTTATAAAATTGAAAATAGGGCTATGAAAAGTATTGAAAAAGGACAGTCTACAGGGTGCTGAAATGAGCTGTAGGGTAATTCAGTATTTCATAAAGAAAAAATGCTGTAATTTCTAATGAAAGGGGATTACTACTAGAACTGACATAGTCAGAGTTCAATTTAATCCCTGTTCATCACAATGGGCAAAAATGGGCAAGAGTATTCTATTCTGTCAACTACAGCATCACCATTAGATTGAGAACAAGCATAAAAACTGGTCTTATGGAAATCTCTTGCTCTTATCTTGTCCTTGTTGACCTAAAAAGCTGCTTCAACATATGTATTACTATCACATAACCTCAGAGAATAAGGACACTTGGGCAGCTTTAGTTTTACATTATGCTTGGCTTTCTGATGCATGTGTTGCATCACTCTACTAATACAATAGTTGAGATCCTCTAAATTAAAGTAATTTTCTCATGATGATTTTGAAAACAATGTATCATTCATCTTGTACTTCTCCAGCAAATTCAGATATTGGGCATTGTTCCACTGGCAATGCAGCACACAATATGAAGATTTTGAACAAACACGTCAATCAGTATTCCTGTTAGTATTACAGTAAGAAACAGGAAATTAGATCTCTCTAGTCCATTTTTTCCTGTAGCACAAGATTAATGTCATTTAGAGGTTTGTCTAAATCCACAATATTAAAAGTCTGATAGCCATTTGGTAATAGACTTAGCAGATCTGTCTTACTTTAAAAGAGGCATTACAAGACTGCTGTTTCTACGAGTGCAAAACAGAATTTCTATTTACAGCAAAAATATATTTATTATTTTTTCCCCATTAAAAGTCTCTATTGCCTGAACTACTGGAAATGAGCACCTATGTCAAGAATATGAACAAAGTCTGTAACTTACTTTATACTGATCCTCCATTGTTGCTAGCTGCAATTTTATACACTCGTTGATTTTCACTTGTTCTTTCCACTTCAGCTCCAGTTTAGCAAGCTCATCAGCATAAACACTGCATTTCATCTTCTCATCCTAAAGTAGTTGATACCATAGCATGAAATATTTACAATTTTAAGTGATTTTTTTTTTTCTCTTCCACTCCCAACAATGACACTGTGTAACTCTATGCTTTTAGAATGAGACCATTCACAAATGGCTCACTTAAGAAATCAAGCCTGACTCAAGACTCTGAAGAGGACAGAGACACCCAACACTGCCTGAATTTTCAACAAGTTGATATTCCTCTTTAGCTTTACAGTTTCAAGTTTCTTTGTATCCTAATACTACTCTGTAATCATGATTATCCTTTCCTTGTGCAACTTTTACAACCTAAATAACTTTCATCCAGAAGGTCAAAGGCAAAGCTTTCCTCAAGCATCACTATGGAAGAAACAGCCAGCAGAAATTAATGTAGGCCCTCCACTGACAGGGTAACAAGCAGAATTACAGGACAGTTGTTACATCCTGGAGAGCACATTAAAATAGCATCATCTCATTGCGGTAAGAATAGAAACAAGATGAACAGAGACAACACCCAGAAAGCATTTCTTAATTCTACAATGGACAACTTTTCACCAGCATCATTCATGCAATAATCCATCACCATACATACATCCAAGCTGGTTGAATAAAAATCAAATTAGGACTGACAGATACTAATATTTGAAGGGTATTACTATTGTGTCTATAGTGCTACTAGTGCCAACTTTGGTCCAGAGAGCCATGTAAATGACTTTTTATATATGACTAAGCCCAAACTAGTAAGCAGCACCCAATCAGACATCAAAACAGTGTAAAAAGAGGAGGAGTTACTACACTTGAACAGCCTATCAAATAAATAACTGCTACATTTGTTCCAGACATCACCTGGCTTATAGCAACATGATGTATTCAATTTATAAAAGTAAATACACTTAAAATAAACAGAGGGGGGAAAAAAAAAAAAAAGGCATTCAAAATCTCAAGCACAGAAGTAGTAGTACTTTTGTTCATTTTAACAGCATCTGGGTTTTCCTAAGAGGTCCTTGTCTGGACTTTAAAACACCAGAGGTAATCGAGAACTGACTTTATAAAAATGGGCTTTCTAATGTTAAAATTTCTGCCATTATCACAATGGATCACACAAACAAGCAAGGCAACTCAGCTAGGTGGGCTCTGGGGTTTTAAGACTTAGCACCTAGAGCTACTTCCTCTTCAGCTTTCCGAAGCAGTCATTTACTTACTGCCAACATTTGCTTGCATTTCTTATACTTCTCAGTTTTCTCAGCAATTTCTTTATTCATTTCACGTACTTGCTCCTTTACCATGAATTCCGAAACTATATCAGATGAAATGGGACTAACTGTGGACATTGAAGAAAAAACAAGAATATTGACTTTATTGTACAAATAAAAGCTGGTCTAAGAGCAATAACCCAGGCTTAGTTTTAACCTTGCAATGTATTAATATTTTAGAAGATGTTTGTTAAGAACTTAATATTTCATAAAAATTTTAACTTCGTTTAACATTTTCTGTTAAACCACTACTGCCTATAAACCGTGCAAATACTCTATAGGTGTGACTTTGCCATCACATAATCAGAACTTTTCAGTGGATTTTACAGTAGAATGCTACAGTGGACAGTTACTATAACATGTCTGCAAAATTACCATGCTATTGTACACAATTTGCAAATTTAGGAAAGTTTGGGGTGGTTTTTTTTGTTTTTTTTTTTTTTTTTTAAAAAAAGGACTTGTTTATTAGCTTGACAAAACCAGCTCTGTGTTAACTATCAAGGAGAAAATTAACAGAGATCAACCAAACTGCTTTGGAAAGATACACAGTTGTTTATGAATGTTACCACTTCAATAAGGACACGAGATTTTTCTCAAATGAATTTTCACATTTCTTGTCATTACTTTAACTAAGACAGAATAAGTCCAACTACTTTATACTATAAATATTATTAAGGACTACTTCACATAGACAACAGTTCCAAGCTGATAATAATAAACAAAATATAAGCTGTTGATACCTGGAGATGCAGACAACTTTTTGTCTGTAACAACGGCAGTAGCTGTCTCACTGTTAGATGCATCTGTCAGTTTCTGCTGATTGCCTGCAATTTTCTTCGCGAAAAGAAATTTTGTTTTGGTGTTTAATTAAACGAAAACCAAGGCACAAAGTAATATATAACTTGCACTATGATATCCTCTACAAAATGGACTAGACAGAATTGCTCATTAAAACAGGAAGCAATAATAAACATGCAAATACGCTCAGTTCTACTAACACAGACATTACCTCAGACTATGATTTCTATAATCTTACTTCAGAAAGTTCTTTTTCCCTAGAAACAGTAATTTCTAAGCAAATTATTAGAAAAAAAAATTTTTTTAAAAAATCTCATTTTCTAGAGTCAGTAGCACTTAAATCCATCAACTTAAATCTAACATCCCATTGGAAAAAGGAGTCCGTATTACTAATAATTGCTGGACTTCTGGTGTCAAAGTAGTGAAATTTCGTGTTTGTTACCCAATGTACAACACAGCCAAAGCTGTGGAAGATTTTTAAGGAAAAGCAACAGGTGTGTTGATGTGACACCTCATTGACCATTGACCTTCTGGATGAGATGACAGCTTTTTCAAGTATTATGTGGATCAACACCAGGTAACCACCCCCTTTGTTCTGTGGATAGAAGAACTACTTAAGTCTGTTTTTCTTAAGAATTCACATTTGTACATCTTGCCATTGCTCACACACCTTTTCCCCCTTTGAGGTCCTCTCCAATTCAAGTCACTAATTTTCACAAAATTTGGCAAACTACTCTCAGATCCGTTTGAAATTCACTAACAGGTTCAGTTATTAGGTGGCATGAGACTGACATTATCATTGCAAAAGACTCATTTATTTATGAGGCAAACCTTAGAATAGCTATAAGAAAACAAAATACATATGGAATACAATTATAACTGTGCTGAGGAAACTTTCTTCCCACTTCACTTTGTAATCCTCTTCCAAGTTTTCTATTGCCCCCACATTTGGGTTTGGGATTTTTTATGGTTTGGTTGGGGTTTTGCTTTTTTCTTTTTCTTTTTTTTTTTTTTTTTTTTGGGGGGG